>JAOXJP010183551.1:0-12408 GCA_025762735.1 Platanus orientalis
GAGAATACAAATAGCATGTAATGCATAATTCTGAAGTCAGAATTTTGACTTACTAATCTTGATGGGCATCTAGAAGTGGCAGTTCCCTGTCTGACTCTTTCCAATTCATAGGAGTAGGAGAAGGCACAAGTTTTATAAGCATCCCAGCTTAGTTCATCTGTCTTTTATTGTTTTTATGAATCCACCACAAGCAACCGAACCCATTTACATCAAGAGAATCACAACTTAATCGCATATCGGAATTAGAAAAGCCCAAAACCATTCAGAACCCAGATAGAAAGACCAATTTAGCACAAATCAAGAATGAGAATACTCAAAGTTTTACAGAATTGAACACCACACTGGGATACAGTAGTGTATATGAGCAATGAATGATTAAGAGCAATTAGAGTGGCACCCATGGCCTAAACATATAAAAAACGAAGAAGTAATACAGACATAAAGGAACATTGCTTATAGAAAATTTTTATATTACTCTCAGTTGGCAAGAAGTCATTAGTTTGAATATGGTAACAATAAACATGAAGCAAGCAAATCTTTGGTAGAGATATCAGCATTGCAGTTGTCAGTGCATACTAGTACTTGCTGTTCCAAAATAGGGTTTTGCTTTGTTCCAAAATAGGGTTTTGCGTTGATTTTAATACTAGTACTTAATTGTCAATCATATTGTCATTGGGAGGCGACACTCATTACTCTATTAATACTAGTACTCAATTGTCACTCATATTGTCACTGGGGAGGCGATACTCTATTCGTTTAGTGCATTGGAAAAAAATTATCTTGCATTGGGTACATTGCATTTTGTGATGTTCCAGTTTCTCTCTGAATCGTGGATCTTATTGTTGATATTACTAGTATATTGGCCCTGAAGATATGTTTATCTATATTTTTTTTTCGCTTTCTGCAGAAACAGTGGTGCTAGGGCTGATGACTATTCTCAGGATGGAAGGTGAACTCTCAATAGATTTGTATTTCAATTATTCTTTCAACTTCATATCTTGCTGTTGTTGAACACTGTTTCCATGTCCAGACTGAATGAAAATTGGATCTTTGAGTCTATCAAGAAATTTTCTTTATTTTATTATTATTTTTTTTCTGGACAGGCGGCTTGAGTGGAAGTGTTCTGAACAAAACATTGGTGCTCCTCCTAGATGTTCCAAGCCTTGTTCAAAGGTATGATTTTTGGTCCATTGACATGCATTGGTATTTGCTTGCAATTATCTTCAGTTATTTCTGACTTTATTCTCAATGAAATGATGGAGAAACTGCAGCAGCACCTGTTCCTAATGTGTCCTCTCCACCTGGAAGCACAAGTCAAAGTCAAGCAACTGTCATGCTAGGCACTACTGCGTCTCCTCCAGACCAAGAAGTTGACGGTTTTAATGAATTTGATCCATGTGGTTCAGTTTCTGGTAGAGAAAGTTCTATATATATATATATGATTTCCTTGGATGTTGTACTAAACTTTGCCATGTCCTATGTTGACACCATTCACTACTTTATTCCATTACTTGGCATAGTTGAGGAGTGTGAGATGCACTTGGGTGGTGGAAGGCTTACATTTGCTTGTTCTTTTCTGTGGCACTTGTTTAATTGATCTTCAAAAGGCAGAGCCAACTTTTTCTTTGTCAAAGGAAAATCGAAGGTATACCACATGAAATCATTATTCCCATTCAAAACTATGAGGATCTACTTCAAAGCTTCCCTTTATAGAGTAGAGATTACTTAACTTTCCAAACAAGGCACCAACATCATGTAAATTGAATCATTTCACTCATAGAAATAGGGACATAGAACATTTCAAATAAGCTTAAATCAATGGAAACTATAATCAAAACCACTTCCACAGAGATCAAATCTCAAATTTTCACAGCATAGAATTGAAATTACATTTCTATGAACCTAAGAGTAGAAGTGTGTGTACAAATTGTATATCCACACACACCAATTATCCATAGAGTTTAGACAATGAATCTTTTAAATTAAAGCTCAACATTTGAGAAAAACTAAGATCTTAGGAAAGGAAGTACATATTTTGTACATCCACTTACAAATCTCTCCTACTCTCTTGATTCCAAGGAGTCTTCAACCAAAATCCCCTTTCATTTCGCATTCCTTCATTCTTTTGAGATTAAATCAGAAATTCATAATTAAAATTCATGAATGTATAAGAATCAATGATGAAAAATTGAAAACAAACCAAACACCAAGGTAGATCTAAGGTTTTGGGATTCACCTTGCTCTTTGGAAAACAAGCTCTCTTCTCCTTCTTCAATTTTTTCAAATCCTTTCTCCCTTTCGAACTTTCCTTCTATTATGTTCTTTGACCTCTACATAAGGTAAAATAGGGTTCAGGGTTATCATTTATGGGTCCTACATGCAATTAGAGGTGAATTACATGCTAACACAAATCATAAGGATGCTTTTATCTCTAGTGATTGATCACAACGTGATCAATTATGCATATAGTGCATGGCCTATGGGACTTTCTCATCTGGGCAACTCTTAAGCGTGATCAATCGTCATCTTGGGTGATTGAGCATGGCCTTAACGATCGATCACCAAGGTCAATTTCTAAACTTTTTTTTATCTTTGGATCTTTGAAGTCCAATTCAATTGGGCTAAAGGTCTCCTAACCTTTCCTAAATCATGTGTAGGCCTCTCGAGCATTTGGATTAGCCTTCTTGCTCACAAATACGAAGGGTACCATAGATGGACACATGGTGTCGAGCCCGACTTCTTTAAAACTTACCTAAAATGGATGCAGGACGTTATAACTCGACATCTCTTATAGGTGATTTCTGACATTTAGGATTTATGATAGAATCAAACAATTTGAAGATAAGTCCACTCTCGTGTTAAAAATGGTAGAAAAATGAATTTCTATTAGAAATGGACCATGCCTTGCGAATGAAATGTCACATTCGTGACTAAGTTGAGTTTTTGGCAAGTCAAAATGCATCCACAACTGTGTGCATTCGCAATTAAAGCATTATTTGCGAATGAGAGAGTTTGCGACTGCACCTTTTTCATGATTGAAAAGTTGCAAGTTGGTAGTTTTCGCAAATGGATTGTTAGTTGTGATAGGACATCACCATGAATAAAAGGGTGTTGTGATTAACAACGCCATTAGACATTCGCAATTGAGTTACTTCTTGTGAAGGAAGTGACTTGTGACTAAAGTGTTTTTGCAAATGAAATTATTTGCGATTGACTTAGTAGTCATGACTGAGCAGAATATCACGATTGAAATGTCTCCGCGACTAAAGTATAGTTTGTGAGTGAACTATTTTGTAACAATTTATGATTGGTATGTTTTTGCTACTAGGTAGTTTCTGCATATAGAAAAAGAGGAAGATTTTTGAGCTTAGAGAAACCAAAATCTTCAACACCTATAGTTATGTTTGGTGAACATGATTTGACATGCTGTGAGTTGCATTAGGGTGGTAGGTCTTGGGTAGAGCATGACCTAAGTGAATCATTGGAATTGAGTAAAGTTTCAAAAGAAACTGACATGGTAGGATACGTTGAGATGTCCAAGATTGTGTACTCATTAAAAGCTAGATCTCAGGGTTCTATGTAGTGATCTAAAGAAGCCCAATGTTGGTCAATTGCTATTATAATGTACGATGTCAAGGAAAGTTATAGGACTTAAAAGTGTGTCATATAAGGAATCCCTAACAAATGTAAGTGTTAGAGCAATGTGAAGGCCCTTAGGTTCCTTGAGGAGGAATATCCAACCATGAATTATCTCATTAGTTTGAAATGTAGAATACACGAAAACTGGAATCAAATCCTTTTCTGAGGTGGTTGGGTTAGTAAAACCTCTATGGTTGTGAAAATTTAATTGGATTGACTTGTGCTTATCATCATCATAAAACGAAATTCTGTAATGAGGCACGTTGGATAAGACGAGATGATTACAATAGTTGATCTTGGATCAACATTAAAAGATGTGACATATGTTAATAACTGATTGAAAAAGACATATTCATATGTCAATGATATATTTAGATCTCGTCATTTAGTGGGGGTGTGATGATGAACATATCACTATTGGTACCATTATATTTAGGCCTCTAGGTATGGTTTTATTGAGCTATGTTAATCTTGTGAGGCTAATACTTTGATAGGAGGTCTTGGATTCTTTGACATTAGAAGTATGTTCATCTTAGATATTCTTGTGGGCAATATTAGATCTATTGGGATTCAAGTCTGACATGTTGACCCATAGTTGTGTGTCCATGGATTGGGGATTCAGTGTGTATTGTTGTTACAAGTCTAGTAATTTGACTTGGGATACATTGCTAATTTCAAAAGAACAAGGTAGAATTTTGATACTTCGAATACTTTGTATATGAAACCCTAAAAGGTGATAGGGCATGAGTATTCTAAACTAGTTAATTCCGTCTAGAACATAGGTAACTGGATTTCGGTTTTCTATACTCCTTAAGAGTTGTAGTTGAATGGTAATCTAAGTCGGGAATGATCCATTTTATATGAAATGATGTTTTTTAAGTGTTCATCTGATTTGAAAGATCTATATTAGAAATGGAATGGGAGGAAACTCTAATGTGGATTTATGCAATAAGGGCATGCTTCTAAGGTTGTACTGAAAGAAACAAACTGGTTATTTGACCAATAATGATGATGTGTAAGAGAAGGTAAGGGAAGGAGAAGTGAGGAGGGATTCATAAATGAAGAAGAGGTGGCATGGAAGGGGCGATGTTTTGTAGTAAAGAGTATTGGAGAGGAGATGCCATGTATTGGATTAATCTGCCATTCCCCTTTAAAGACAAAGACTTGCGAACAAAAGTGACGGGAATTGTTTTAAAATTCTAGGAGTCGCTATCCCTACACCCTTCGACCACTTGTATTAAGACAGGCACTTGTATATACAAATGATGGAGAACTCCTTCACTATTCTAAGGAGTTGCCGTCTTTGATGTGTTTGCATTAGAAAAAAAAAAAAAAAAAAATGGCAATCCCCTTTGAATTAAGACAGACATTTATACAAAAGCGATGCAGAACTCTTTCAGTCTAATAAGGAGCTGCTATCTCCCATGATTTTACTATTTAATTACTTATCGTGTTTGCACTAGGTAAAGCTGCCGTTTCCCTTTGGAATAAAACAAAGATTTGTGAACAAAAGGGACCGACTGTCCTCAAATACAACCACCAAGAATTAATAGATTATGGATAAACCAAAAAGTCAAATGATCTGCAGCTAATTTTGTTGTAGTTTTTTGTAGCATGAACAACAACATCACAAAAAAAATCTCATGTTAAAAGGCTCAAAAACCTTATGCTAAAAGATAAAACAACCATGCTTTTTGTTCATGCTACAAAAAGCTATAAAAAAATTTCCTGTAGCTAATCACTCAAAAAAAAAAAAAAAAAAGAGTGGAAGTACCATCATCTTGGTGGTTCCTTTTTGAGAAAGAATGTTCCGTCCAGGATTTGGTGTCTAGAACACCAGGGACGTCATATAGGGCTATCAGTTATCCGCCTAAGCAATGTATTTGATTCACATTCGATTCGTTTGAGGAAAATATGGATGCATTTATATTCAATTACTTTATATATTTGATTTGTTTAATAAGTATTTGATTGTAAACGAACTAAATGCGGATATGCATGCATCCATTCGAATTAATATTTGCAACCTTTTAAGTTTATGTATATTTATGAGTTTAACAAATAAATAAGAAAAACCAATTATGGACATAATATAAGAATGATAATTTGGTAAATCATTAAAAGAGATAAATAATGATAGAATCATTCTCTCCCGTTTAGTCTTATCTTGTCTTTTCTTTAGAAGGCAACACAAAACCCTAAGATAGTCTCTATGCAAGAGCCAATTTCAATGCATCATTATATATGTTATTTATCTCTAATGAGGAAAAGATATGTAGGTAAATAAACATCATTATCTTGATGTTTCAAAGGAATCAAAAGCCTTCATTTTGAGGCTTTGTTAATTAAAGAGAGAAGAAGACCAAGACAAGAGCCTAGCCAGAGGTCTCAACTACAGAGCTCAGTGATGGGACAACAAAAAAAGAACTTGTCTTTCACGCAAGCTTCAGCACCATCTTCAACATTTCCAAGGCAGTAACATGGTTTCTTGAAAGAAACCTACTCAAGTTAATCAACGAGAACGGTGAGATCATTTGTATGGATTTTTTTGACTAGGCTACACAACCTATATGAGTATGTTGAACTTGTATTAAAGAGTTTCTATTTGATATCAATGAAAAAGAGGAAGCTATTTGTGTGAAGTTGTTCAAAAATCTTGCGAATCCATTTGAAGTTGTTTTCTTAGAAAAATGTGAGAAGCATTGACAATCCCTCAAAATATGTGTCACCACTCAAATCTTAATTTTTTGATTGAAAGTATAATAAAATATACTTGAATTCGTATCCAAAATTTGTTTAAATAAATGAATATGAATACAGATTATGTTTTAAATATCTGTAAAATTTTTAATTTGCATCCGATATTCAATTAACTAAACGAATATGAATATGGATGCATCAATATCTGATTCGAATTCGCTTCATTTACAACCCAAACATGATATAGAATAAAATGGGTGGATGATGCATTTTTTGACATTTTATTCCATATGACAAACCTTGGTGTCATAGGCAGAACATCTTTTCCCTTTTCGATATGATCAGCTGTAACAAATTTTTCTGTAGCTTTTTGTAGCAGAGCACAACAGCATGGGTATTTTGTCTTTTAACATGAGGTCTTTGTTTTTTGTGATCTTTTTGGTCATGCAACAAAAAGGTACAGCAAAATTTGCTGCAGGTTTAATGATCAGCTGTAACAAATTTTTCTGTAGTTTTTCATAGCATGAACAAAAACATTGTATCTTCTCTAATAACATGGAATTTTTGTTTATTGTGATTTTTTGTTCATACTACAAAAAGCTACACTCGACATTTAAGAGGCACTACATTCATTACTTGTCAGCGTGAGGTGTGGGGACACGGAAAAACTTTTTTGTTTTTGGTGGGGCTTATCCTTTCCTAGTGACAACATATCACCATCAGTGATCGATTTCAGACTTCCTATTAATTACAAGAAGGGTGGTGGTGGTAGTTCTTTACCGAAGCAGAACAGACCAGTAAAGGGGGAAAAAACAAGAAGAAAAAAATGGGTGGTGTAGGGAGGTTGGAGTTGGGTTCTCAAGGGTTGGAGGTGTCCGCCCAGGGACTGGGCTGCATGGGCATGTCCGGTCACTACGGTCCTCCGAAGCCAGAGCAGGAAATGATCGCTCTCATTCACCATGCCATCAACACCGGTGTCACCTTCCTCGACACCTCTGATGTCTATGGCCCCTTCACTAACGAAATCCTACTAGGAAAGGTATATATTTATTATTTATCTATTCAAATTAGGTTTTTCCTCTTCAATCGAGCAGTTCATTTTTTATCTTGACTTTTCTTGCTTTTCGTTGATTATAGGCTCTAAAGGGAATTAGGGAGAAGGTGGAGTTGGCATCGAAGTTTGGGATCAGCTTCGCCGACGGGAAAGTAGAGATAAGAGGGGATCCAGCCTACGTGAGGGCTGCTTGCGAGGCCAGCTTAAAGAGACTCCAAGTGGATTGCATCGATCTCTATTACCAGCACCGAGTGGATACTCGAGTTCCCATTGAAGTCACGGTAGGACATACAAATTTGGGGACACAACTTTATATCACTAGCCATCTAACTTAAATGTGTTAATTAATACTGAAAAGGGTCATTTCCAAATCTTTTTGTTTTTTTGTTTTCTGTTCAATAGATGGGAGAACTCAAAAAACTAGTGGAAGAGGGAAAGATAAAGTATATAGGACTATCTGAAGCCTCTGCTTCCACAATCAGGAGAGCACATGCTGTTCACCCAATAACAGCAGTGCAGTTGGAGTGGTCCTTGTGGACAAGAGATGTAGAGCAAGATATAATTCCTACTTGTAGGTGAGGTATCAGTTGCATCAACTTTATTTACTGAGAAATTATTATCTGGAATTCTGACCTCAACTTAAACTCTGCAGAGAACTTGGTATTGGGATTGTTGCATACAGCCCTCTAGGAAGGGGCTTCTTTTCGTTGGGGCCCAAGGTTGTGGACACTTTTGATGATAAAGACTTCCGAAAGGTTTGTATATTTTTATTTGTGCATTCTTATCTTGTATCCTTTGGAAATATATAATGAATTAAAATTGTCATCATCCAACCAAGGTTTGGTTTGATCTTATCATTAGTGTCTTTGTCTTTTGGTATGCTGTATGTTTTTCTTTTTTGTTGCAGAGTCTACCAAGGTTCCAACCTGAGAATCTTGAGCATAACAAATATATATTTGAGAGGGTAAATGAAATTGCCACAAGAAAGGGTTGCACCCCTTCTCAGCTTGCGTTGGCATGGGTCCACCACCAGGGAAGTGATGTATGTCCCATACCAGGCACCACCAAGATTGAAAATCTTAACCAGAACATCGGTGCTTTGTCTGTGAAATTAACGCCAGAAGAAATGGCGGAACTCGAATCCTTAGCTTCAACAGATACTCTTAAGGGTGATAGATATGAATACACTATGTGGACTTGGAAAGAATCAGAAACTCCTGATCCATCAACATGGAAAGGTGAATGAAGATATGCCCATTGCTGCTAGTTGTATTGGTCCCTCTTTTAGAAGTGTGCTTTAATGAAGTATAACGAGCTGTTAAATTTCTAGTTTCAGTTCATCTACACACCTCTGGTTTCATGTTTAATCAATAAAGTTGATGGCCCTTCTCTGTTTAATATCTGAAGTATGTGTTGATGTTTAAAAAAAATTGTGAATTGAGCTTCGAAACTTTGTTTCGAGGAATTGTAGCATGTATCTTACAACAAGTATGCATTCAATATTACTTGCTGAGAATCAAATTGAACTATATGCATCATATCAGCAGGGAAGTAGTTCAGGTGTTGGGAATTGTTGAAAGAAAGGAGTACATTCCCCTAAGAAATGGTTTGTAAATTGATGGATAAAGAGGGCCTCCCTTGGTGTCCATAGGCATACTCAACCATATACTATCAAGATGTATTCCCATAAGAAATGAAAATTGAAAAGGGGCCCCTTTCTCTATTTGAACACAAGGGTTGTGTTCCAAGAGATGCAAGTGTGTGGGCCCCTTTCTCTATCCGAACACAAGTCTTGGGTTTGAGTCATAGAGGGGGTAACCTAGACCAGAGTGAGAGCCATTATAATGTGAAAAGAGCTACATTAATCAAAATGACTACTGTTACAAAAGGTGGAAATGGCTACTTGGCCAGAGTGAAAGCCACCACAGAAAAGACAATCTAGATGAGAGGCCAGAGTGAGTGCCAAGATGCAAGTTGCAAAATTTGGTGGGAGTGTTATGTTCCCAAAGGTTAAAGGGCCTAGTCTAGTGTGTTCCATCAGTCCTGGGGTTTTTGGCAAATTGTTTAGGTTCATAACATAGGAGTGATCTTCAGAGCATTCATTGGATTCAATTGCCGTAGAACAGTATGGTCGGAGTGTCGACTGAGCAAAACTCACACAGCTGTTTCCAACTTTTCCTTTCCTTTTGTTTTTGATAAACTTCCCCCTTGTACTGTATGCAAATATTTTAATTTTTTAACTTTTGCAGGGCTGGTTATTGGGACTAACCGTGGTTTGGTCTTTGGTGACATGGTGAGTCGTGGTCACTACTTGGGAGGACAATGTTAGGAACTTAACCAATACGTCAAAAGCCTTAGGACTGATAGAAACGTATTAGGCTAGGCTCTTAACCTTTGGGATCATAATATTTCACCACGTTCTGCAGCTGACGCCTCGATAGTTCCACTTTGTGGGAGTATCCACTTTGGCCTCTCATCTAGGTAGTAATTTCCACCCACGATGACTTTCACTCTAGTTGGGTAGCCTTTTCCACTTTTTTTGTGACAGCTCTCACTTTAACTCAGGTAGTCCATTTCACACCGGTGCGATTCTCACTCTGGTCGAAGTTTTCATCTGTACAGATTACCTTTTCCATGATTCAAATTCAGGATGTGGTGTTGACTCTAATACCAATTGTTAGGAACCTAACCAATATGTCAAAAGCCTTAAGATTGATAGAAACACGATAGATTAGGTTCTTAACCTTTGAGATTATAACCAATAGAAGCACATATAACCATCTTGCTATCTATAAATGTTGTTGTCTCAATGTTTGGATTCCTCAATTAGAGAACGAAAATGATCATGTAATTTAAATTGCCCACTTGGTGCATGTTTTGGTTATGAGCCTCAAAGAAAAGGCCTAGTAATTGAATGGTCCATGCACTATCAGGCTACCCTGATTGAAATATGGTCTATACTTCTAGACTCAAATGTGATTTATCCACATTAGTGTGGATTTCACATTTGAGGTGTCTATACTGGTCTGCTGTTCAAGATGCCATTCTCAGGTAAGTATTTAAAGGATCTTTTCGGGCAAGTGGCAACAAATAGTTAAGCTTGACTGCAAAGAAATACATTAAGCCTTTTCCGAAGAACAAACAAAAGACAATAGTGAAAATAGAAGAAACTGTCATTACCAAAACAAAAAAAAATCGTGGATGTAAAGAACAGTCACTGATAGGACAATGATATTAAGGATGCAGTTTTCAAAGATTTATTCAAAAGCATTACGCAGATGTGAAATCAAAAACAGAAATTAGATGGGCAGTCGTCAAATGGGCACAATTGCAGATATTCAGACCACGTCCATCCCGGATTTAGAATCATCTCCAGTCTAAATGGACAAGTACCACACCATTACCAATAAGTGCATGACATGTGGTCGGACAAAGGGTGTTTAAGTCAACACACATGAGTCAATGAGGGTATTACTGTAAATGCACAATAAATAAGTACATGTGTATTTATTAATACACCTTTTGTCAGACATTGTGTCACATTGTGAGAAGAGACTGGACTGGTACATGTCCATTCAGACTGGAGATGATTTGAACTCGTCCAACCCGGAGGTAACTCATCAATTACAGATCTGGCTCATCAATAAATTTTCCATTAGGAAGTCAACACCCCAATTATAGCATTTACTAAACGTACAAGATTCCTTGGATAACTTTCACTTCAACATATATATACTTAGTTGTGAATCCGTACGAATTCGGATGGACAATGTGGTTTTATATATATATATATACACATATGTGGGTTAAAAAATTTTAATAAATAGAAAATTAATAAGATAATAAAAATTGAAGAGAATAAATGAAATACATTTAAAAAATTATAATAATATATTAAGGGATCTTTTAGTCTTTTTTTGTTCTTCCATAAACAAAGTTAAAGTAACGTGTCTAAGATATTAGGGGACATAAGATAGAATAAAATGCATATTTCATGTTTAAAAAATGCATCACCCACCCGTTTTATTTCATATAACAACCCCTAGTGTCCTGGACACCAAATCCTAGATAAGACATTTGTTCCTGTGTACATATTATGAGCTATCAAATCATGAAGAAAAATATTTTCAATTGCTTTTAATTTTATTTTCAAGTGCAATAATCAACTATCTAAACCAATTATATTGTCAACTGCTTATATGATAAAAAATCTAGACATCCAAATTTTTGGGCCATATAAAAGTTCATTGTTGTTTTCTATTTTTTATGTTATATAATTGTTAATAAAATTAGGAAAACTGTAAGAGTGTTCATGGGTTAGGTCTGAGCGGAGCCTTAGTAGGCTTGGGGCGGACCCAGTTAGGTACATTATGGGCTTGGGCATTGATTTATGAATTTAGGTCCAACTTTATTGTACGTGCCTCGGGTCAACCCAAGGCACTTTAATATATTATGTAAAACTATTTTTTTTAAAGCACTACATAATTATATATAAATTTAAAAATGAAAATTTCTATAATAACTCTATATATCTATATAATGGGATTTGGACCTTGGGGCCTTAGGCCATGGGTCAGGCAAAGATAGAGCCGGGTATGGCCCAAACATAAGATTGGACTTCAGGCCCGGGGTTTTGTCAGACCTAGCCTTGGGCCAGACCATTTGGACCAACTTTTTGGTTGACCCAGGTTAGGCTCAAGCAGGCCCAACCTATTGCACAACCCTTAACACTATACATAGGGCTAGGTCAGTTGAACCTAGCCGAACCTAGCCCATGATTTCACTCGCAAAGACCTAATCTTAGGCAAGGCCTGATTGGATCTAGGCTCCAATTTTAAGCCCGAGCTTAAACTTGGATTGTGCTTGAGCTAACCTTGGTCTAGCCCAGGTTCGAGGTTTGAGTCACACACACACACATCTAACAGATGGAAGGTTGTGTAAGGTTATTTTATTATTTTTTTATGATATATATATATATATATATATATATATATATATATATATATATATAGATA
>JAOXJP010183562.1:0-12408 GCA_025762735.1 Platanus orientalis
GTAATGCATTAAGGCATTAATGAGCCCACCCTCATGATTTTAGCTCATTAATGTCATTTAATGCATTCACACTTAAATGCTTTATCCCTCTCACCCTTAAATTAGGATCCCTACATGCACTTTTGTAATCCCCCCTTAGATCAATCACATAGATTTCAAAAATCCACGAAGATCTTGATCCCCCCTTCCATTTAGCACCTTTAATCCCCTCCTTTGATTTCCCTCAACCAATCAAAATGCTTTAGATTGCTAACATGGCCCCATGCTTGATACCTATTTGTCCATGTCACCTATCCATGTGAACTACACCAAATCAAATCCCACCTTTACCTAAACTAGCATAAACCAATCCTACTCATTGATTCTTATCAACGAATCAAAATGCTTTGGATTGCCAATATAGCCTTAGGCTTGATCCCTATTGGTCCATGTCATCAATCCATATGAACTAAACCAAATCAAATCCCACCTTTGTTTAAACTAGCACAAACCAATCCTACCCTTTGATGTTGCCCAACCAATCAAAATACTTTGGATTGCCAACATGACCTTAGGCTTAATCCCTATTAGTCCATGTCACCAATCCAAGTGAACTAAACCAAATCAATCCTACCCCTTGCTGAACAAAATCACAAATTAATCTCGCCCCTTACTTTGACCAAACCAATTAGGTTAATTCAATTAGCCACGTGGCTCCCAAGCTTGATCCCTATTAGTCCATGTCACTTATCCATGTGAACTAAACCTAACTAATCCTAACCATCCATCCCCTTAGTCCCATGAACCCATCTTGGCCCTTGGCTCAACCAATTTGGGGCTATAAATAACCCCAAATTAGTGCACATTAGGGCTAATTCCTTGAAGAAAAAAAAAGAAAAAGAAGAGGAAGAAAAGGAAGGGAAGAACATCAAGCTCAAGTCCAACCCTAACCCCTCCCTAAGCTCAGGTAAGCTCTAAGCATGCCTAGGGTGGGTCATTTACATCATTTTATGTCATTCACATGCTTTTATGTTACTCAATTTCATGTCATTATTCTGCTTCAATTCAGGTTACACAATGGAGATAGAACTGTCTCCATTGGACTCCATTTAGACCTTTGTCCACTCTTGATTTTTGTTTGAATTTTTTATTGCTCAAAATGAGCCCAAATTTTGATACAAAGTTTCTAAAGGGAGGACAAACCATGGTAAAACTTTGGGGATTTTAGAAGCATGTTAAGAACCCGAGATGGCCCCACAAACAGATCCCAAAAATCTATTATTTTGTGACCTAATTTGTTGAATTAATTGTGGATTTTTTATAGAATTTTGTAAACATGATCATGAGCTAATTTTTGTATATGTTATTCCCTTGGTATATATCTTTCTCTCGTAGAAATTTTAAAATTTTTCAAAACCCCTAAGGGGCCCAAAATATGAGAAATTCAATTATTGGATTTGCTCCCAGAACTGACACTTGAATTTTATGGAAATAAAATTCAAGCGTTGTACAAACAGGCGTTAAGGATTGTGGGCATCACGGAATGACTGGGGAGGTCTGCCTACCCCACTTCGGGCTTTTGGAGTCTCCACCAACTCGGGTTTTTACAGGAGGGGTTGGACGCCTACCTCCTTTCCAGGGGAAGGGAGGATACAGGCTTTTCAAGGCCTGGGCTAGGCACTTAGGCCTAGAGTTGACTCTCTGACTGGTCTGGTTTATATGGATTTGGGTAAGTTGTTTGGTTGCAATTGGGAAAGGTGTTAGGCACCCCAATTACTCACCTTTTTAGGGTGGCTCCTCTAACCTACCAACTTCCAAGTGCCAGTAAGCAAAAGTGTGTGTATGTGTTTATTTTATTTTTATTGGTCTAGACCACCCCTATGGTGTGATCATTGCAGTCGCACCTGAGACAATCTCTGGCTGCCTACATACCCGATCTTGTATGGTTCTGTGTTCCTATGGTTTTGTCAGGATCAAACTACATATAGTGCTGATGTTTATAAGTCTCAATAGTCAAGTATGTTTGACTGTGAGACTGGTTCAGGGTAGGTTTATTTTAGGGTTTTTATATACTTACAGAGTACTCCCCGCTGCTGAATGTGTTAGTGAAAGGGGTTCAACACTATGTTATATCAATTTGAGTGTTTTATAGACCTAATTGGGCTATGGTCAAGTCTCTGGGTCTTTGGGTCGTGAGCCAGTACAACATGACCCTAAGGTAAGGTGGTAACTTTAAAGAAGTTGGGAAGGATTGAAAGGCAATGATTGAGTCGGGTTATGCAGCTGGATCGCATTGACATAACAATCACAATACCAGCTTTGTCTCCTAGGTAAATTTTAGGTGTTTGAATATCTAGATGTTTGATGCTAGACTTGGTCTGTGTTCAAAAGTTAGAGAAGGGTTTTGGAGGTTAGAAGAGAGGTTTGGACAGGTGGAATTTCATTCCTACCTTTTGGTTTGTTAGAAAGGGTAAAATTAGAATTTTCCAATTAGTACACCTAAACTCTATGTGTATATCTGATCTTTAGGTATGTCTAATCTTCACATTGAAGTGTTTTAGGCGTACTTTCCCAAATGGACCCTACTTGGTCATTTCAATGAAGTTTTAAGGCTTTCCAAGGGTTTGTGGGTCTTTTCATACCATGGGGCTCACGGGGCAAAAGGATAGGTTGTACACCTAAAATAGACATATGCCTGATCTCAAGGTGTATGCCTAAAATAGGCAATACGCCTGAAATAGGTTGTATGCCTGAGATTTAACCTAGTTAAAATTTAGGCATATGCTAGACAGTACGTACTCAAACGGACATATATCTCTCCACACAACTCGGAATTCAGCATGATCAGTCTCTTTGGAAAGCTAAGAGAGATCTTTTCAACAAGGTATAATGAGTATAGTTTCATGGTATGCCTAAAATAGGCTATACGCCTAAACTTTAAGTATGCCTAAACTCCATAGAAGTGGGAGTTCAGGCGTATTGGTTCTAAGTTAGAAACCAACAACCTATTTTTTGGGTTTTGGGCCATTTCTTGGGGTCCCTTGGCCTTGGGATTTTTATGGGAGGTGAGTAACATCCTCAGAGGGGTTCATAAAAATTTCCAGCCCTTGGAGAAGGGGTAGGGCCCACTTTTAAAATTTTCCAAAAGGGGAAAAACTGTGTTTTTAACACAGATATTTTAGTGAAATCTAGGTTGTGGGACCCATATCTCAAAATCTAGAAATCAGATGGCTCCCAAATTTTACAGGGATTTTAATGACTTAGTTATGAATTTTAGTTAAAATTTTAGGCTGAGATCCATTTTCTACATAGAGTTATAGCTCAAACAATATAGACAACTACTGTAGTTCAGATTTTAGACAACATGACATGCACCGAAATACAAAATTCAGTCAAAATAGTAGGAATTGAAAAATTGGCTTGTAAAAAATTAATTACATAGATGAATATGTTCAATAAATAGTGGGCTAATCACTTCAACATAAGTCCTTTTATAAGTGGGATCAAAAAATTGTGACAAGTGGGAGGCTATATAAAACAATGTAAGAGCACACTGTAAAGAGCAGCAAAGTGGAGTCCATTCTTAGAACCAGACCTCACTTTTTGGGGTTCAAATTGTGCACAATGATAGGTCTGGGGGTTAGTGACATCTTATGTGAGTTTCTAACCCCACCTTAGTATGAAAACAAAACCAAAGTGTATACTTTATCACATGGTATAGAAAAAAAAAAAGGGGAGACAGATTGTCTCCCCCATGTCTCACTAATTAAGTCAAGGAGATGGGGCCATTATAGCATGGAAATAGGGTTTCTTAAAGCTTAAAAGAGGGGGGAGAGGGGGCCTACCTAACCATGGGTTGACTCCTTTCTTTCCTTTCCTTTTTCTTCTTCTTTCTCTTCTTTTTCTCTCTTTTCTTTCTTTTCTTTCTTTTCTCTCTTCTTTTTTTTGGGCTTTTCTTTGGTTGGCCTCCCCCTTTGTGCATGACCTGGGGGGCATTTATAGGTTGGATGGAGAGGGGTTGAGGTGGAGAGGGTGAGATAGAAGGGATGAGGTGGTTGGTGGAGGTGAGGAGGTGGAAATGGGTGGAGGAGAGGAGGGGTGAGGTGGTTGGTTTCTAGAAGAGAGGGAGGTGGGGACAAGTGTGTGGTTCATATGAGGAGGTGGGGGTAAGTGATAAGGGAGAGGTGAGGTGGTGGGGCCCATGTCAAGTGGGTGGTGGAAGAAAGGAGGTGAAAGGGATGGTGGGGCCCACTTGACATATGTGTGGTGGAGTTGAGGAGGAGAGAGGGGTGGTGGGACCCATGGGGAGGGCGTAGGGTTTAGGATGGTGGTCCTTGGGTTTCCACCCCTTATTTGGAATAGGGTGTAGGGTTTAAAAATGATTTTAGGGGTATTTTGGGTAATATAGGTAATTTTTTAAAAAATCAATGATTGCTTTTTTTGGATTTTTCTCCTTCATTGTTTGTGTCTACTTTTTGAGTTCTATGGCTCCTGGGTTTTCAAGGTTTATGAGTTTTTCATATCTCTCGAACATTTCAGTTGCAATAGAATTAATGGAATTGGAATAAAAAATTGGCAAGTGGGTCAAAACTAGCCTGAATGTACCTGTATTGGCCTGTACCAACAAAAGAAGGGTGAGAAGGTAAAATTGATCCTTAAAATCTTCATAAAAAATGTAGCCCTTGATATTTATGAACCATAGGCTCTGTCTAGGTATAAATCAGATACCTGAATTGAAAGTTATGCTCCAAACCCTGAATTGTCCTAGGACAAATACCGCTTAGACCTGTGACTATTTTTTTGTTTGAATGGGGAGTGATTGTAATCATGGTTGTTTAGGCTTTGGATTACGATTCCCTAGGGCCTGATAGGTAGAGAATTTGATCCTTAGTGAATTTCTAGGAGATTTCTAAAGGGGGATCGCCTGATCAAAAAATGTGCCTTGGGTTGGCAGAGAATTGAGTTGATATGTGGTGCTGGGTTTGAAGAAGGGTTTCTTCATTAGGTCATTTATTAAATATCTCAAAAATCCTAAAAGAATGAGCCTGACCTTGATGGATTTGGACTTCTGGAGAGTTCTCGGGGGCTTACCGAGTGTTTATGGCTGATACAGGTGCATTTACTGTACTTTGGAGGCAGATTAGGGCAATTGGGGGGCATTATTCCCTCTAGGGTTTTCTTGGGAATATTTAGGGCTTATGAGGGTATGGCCACTGATTGGTTGAGTTTTCAACTTGTATCGAGCCTTAGGGTTTTTTTGAAAGTTTGATTTTCGGGAAAATGGTGTATTTTAAGGGTATAGGGGCAAAATGATAATTTTCTTACCCTTTTGTACCCTGATATGGGAATGTTGATGAGATTTAGAGAATCTTGGAAAAAAATCGGATCCATAGCCTGTGGTTTGAGTTTTTAGAGGTGTAGGGGCAAAATGGTCATTTACCAACCTTCTGGGATTTTGATGTTGGAGGCCTTACGAAAGTTGCTAAGACCTAGATGCTTTCTTTATAAAGAGTATTTTAGGGAGTTGTGAGGGAAATGGGTGCAAATAGGGTTGATTTGGCCTTCAGAGGGTACAGGGGTATAACGGTAATTTATCAACCTTTCAATGCTTCAATGTGGGAAGGCTTATGAAGGTTAACAAATTTAAGTTGTCTTTATTGATGTAGAGAAGTGGAGAAGTGGAGTTTGATTGGGTTTGGTTTGAACTTCTAAAGGTACAGGGGTAAATTGGTAATTTGCTAGCCTTTTTATGCTTCAATGTGGGAAGGCTTACAAAGGTTGGCAAAGTCAAGGTGTCTTTGTTGCTGTAGAGAAGTTGAAAAGTGGGGTTTAATTGGGTTTAGTTTGAGCTTCTGAAGGTACAGGGGTAGAACGGTAATTTACTAGGCTTTTGATGCTTCAATGTGGGAAGGCTTACGAGGGTTGGCAAATTCAAGATGATGATGATTTAGAGAATTTTCATTGTATTTGCAACCAAAATGTCCATTGAGAATGTCTGCCTATTCAAAGTTCAAGGGTGTCTAGACCTTGGTTTTATCCCATGCTGTAATGAAACCATCTGACTCTATTTATAGACATGAGTTAAAATTTGGGTGCTGACAACCTCAATGAATCATAAGAACTTTCGCCGTCTCCCAAATGACCCCTAATAAGATCCTACACCCTCTAACCATGATTATCTTCAAAATCCTCAATAACCAAATGGAATTCTTCGGACAGCTAGTAGAAATTGTCTGAACATCCAAATTTAGAATAGTCACTAGCCAGATTTGTTAATTCTGTGACTTTCGAAAGACTCACTCAAGCTAGGACCATCAGAGGCTCAATATGTCCCAATCACCCAAATCCATCATCACCCCATTCAATCAGTTTTTCTACCAAATAACCCTTATTAGGAAACCTCTCAAAAATTCTCTCCCCTCATTAAAGGCTCCCCAAAATATCCTGAAAGTGGGTTTGAGCTGGGGCCTTTGATTTGACATCATCCCAAACCCCCATTTGATGAGTGATCATTGATCCCCTAAACTCCATTAAGCCCTTGAAAATCACCTCATTCATCCACTCTCCATCTCTCCCCCCATTGCCACATGATATCCATCCAACTCTCCATCCATTTTGGCCAATGAGAGGAGGCTAACTCAGCTCACATGTATGTGGCTAAGGTGCCTCCACACTCTCACATTCGAACCTCCTCTCCACCACCCATTTTCCATGGTAGGCCCTACATGCCATATGGAAATCATACCTTCAAAGCCCCCTCTTCATCCAATGGTCTCCCTCTCGAAAGCATCAGTCTATTAGCCTTTGATGTTTAAGGCCATTAATTGCAATTGAAATATAATAAAGACAAGATGTTTTGTAGTAGAACTAACACAAAGAAAACAACTACTCATTACATATAAAGTGTTTCAGTACATTTGATCATATAAAGGATTACAAAATATAATGAAGTACAAAGTATGTAGGGGTCATTCCCTACACAATACAAAAAAAAAATAGTAAATATCCTCATATATCCGCATATGGGGTCATCCCTCGTGCCGCACCCTCTTCTGCATATATTTGTTGCCACTGCCGCTAGGTGTACAAGCAAGTATACTAGCCGATATCTATAGCGAACGTGCACTAGGGCTTGTGTAGCACTGGGAGGAGGTGGGGCCTGTGGAGCCCTAGGAGGTGGAGGTGGGGCCTGTGGAGCAGTGTGTGCTGGGGCCTATGGAGCACGTGGAGGAGCATTTGGGCATTGTGTAGCTGATGAAGATGGGCATGGGGATCCAGGGACGCGGTGTAGAGGCCATCTCGTAAAACCTGCCAACAACGCAACATACTAATCAATTTATCCCTCGGTATTTCCTCAATACCATCATCCATAAGAGACTAAATAATCTGTAATGCACGAATGCACGCACATTGTGCTAAAATAAAACATACCAAAAAGTTTATGATGAATACATTTTCAATGATTAAAAAAGTAATTTACATAGACATGCAAACATTAAACGAGATACCTGGATGATAGTATCGATGGATATGGTACCCTACGTCGCTAGTCGTGGTGCACCGCTAGATCGATCTAGTGGATTTTGCACATGTATATGGGACACACGTTGATACCACTCCATATAATCAATGGCACACTCAGAGGGGTACGCAGCTGGCATAGATCTATGCACAACAAATAGCACATGGCTCTCCCACACCTCCCATAACTGCTCCAAATATACATATATTGGCCAATACGTGCCAACGAATGCACCCCGAATACCTTGAGTAGGGGCTATGGGAGCGGAGGGAATGACCTGGTGCCAACTAAACTGTTGTAGGACACACATGGGATGGTAAGGCTCCACGATCTCTAGGCACCTCAATAACCCATGAAAATATGCAATGTCCTGAAATGCATGGTGTTCCCTACAATCGATGTATGGTGTTCATCTCACTTGCACAAACCAAATAAAATGTACCTTAGAATAGTAAGTATTGTTATAAACTACCAATATGTACCAAGATATACATCAATAACATATTAAAAATGTTAAAAAAATAACTAACAATACCTCATGGATCACTCATGCATCAATAGTCTCTCGTAAAGCCCTCAAATTGTCCTCAAGGGACCCCATTTCCTTACGTAGCCTCCAACGATGCATGCATGACTGGTGATCAAGGTAGTCCATGTTATGATGTGGCTTTAAGGGATGAAAGTACTTGTAAATTCATTCATCGAGCAACATAACATAATCTACCATCTGCTTGGCCTGAATCCGGCTGATAATTCCGAGCTGACGATAAATATAAGTCAATGCTCCAGCACCCCATGTGTATGTATGGACCTTATCTAGATCCCGTAGCAATGAAAAAAAAACAAATGGCCACTCGTGTACACGTCTTGTTTGCAAATAGCGTACACCCCAAAATATATATATGAGCATTAACCACTCCATCCTCATTGTCTGACCTCGTGCCCTATTCAACTGCTTCTGTACCTCCTCCACTATAACCCCTAGTGTCTCATCCATTTCATTAGAAACTGGGTTGGCTTAACTTGGATGGGGGTCCCTATCACTGAAATCCCAAGCAAAGTGTAGACATCATCAAGCGTGATCGTCAGCTCTCCAAATGGCATGTGGAATGTGTTGGTCTCAAGATTCCAACGCTCAACAAAGGCAGAGGTGATTACCCGGGCGACGGACCGGTATGATGCATACACTAAGGGGTGTAGACTCGACTGCCGCACCAACCATATAAACTTAGAGTTCTGAACACCCCAGACCTCTACCTGCCACTCATCAAACTTGTTTGCATGGCTAATACATTTCAGTCGCTCATGCTCCTACAAAAGAAAAAAAGAAACAGTGTTAGCACAATACGCATGTATGTAATAACGTAAATAAATAGCTAAATACATAAAATAACAAATAAATACTCCATGCTGCCAGATTAATGATGTGACATGCGTGGAATAGCTATCTAATAGGGTGGGGTCCTTTAGAGCTCCAAGAACATCGGGGGTCAACGGTGGCTGCGGCACCATTGTTGGCTCCACAGTAGGTACAGTCTCACCCACTATCAAGTCAATCACAAAATCCTCAGTACTCACATGAGATGCCTCTCCCCTAACTCGAGAGACATCATTAACCTTGCAACATTGCGTAGATGTGATTGGTGCCACTCGTGAATGACCGGCCTCCATATCTGTCATATGCCAAGAATCAGATGTTAGAATAGTGTCTAGATGCATTAAATAAAAAAATCTTAAAAAATTGAAAATATTTAATGAAGTAAAAAAAATTAAAAAACAGTCTTAGTCCTGTTCAGCCTTGTGATGTCGAAAAGGCCTTAAGGTTTTCGGTTTAGTTAGGCCGAACATACTGTGAGGAAGAGAAAATAAACTGAAAAAATTCCACAATTTAAAATAAAACGTTGATTTACTAAAATTTAAGCAAATAGTTGATGTTTACGCTTTTTTAAACTATTTTTTCCAATTAATTTCTTTGGATGGTATTTTTGAAGAACTTTTTTTAACAAAAAAAATAATATCTTACTTGACCGATGGATGGCGGCATCGACAGTTTAGAGGTTGATGGTAAGTTTCATTGTCGTCATGGAGGCATGATTCAATCACCGGTGACGCCGATGGGAGGGAGGGAATAGTTGGAGCGATTGGAGAAAGGAAGGAAGAAAGTAGGGAGGGAGGGAATAGTTGAACATTGGATGCAAGTTGAAGGAAATTTCAAATGAAGGTGTGCATATTAAAACATATAGCAGAGAGGGGTTAAAAATAGATAAGGGTATAATTGGAACTTACAGAGGTGTGCTTATAAATTTTGAAGGTGTGTTTAAAAGTGAGGTGTGCTTATAAAAACTTGAGGTGCAAATATAATCTCCCTTTTTATGCTCCTAATACATTGCTAATATGTGCAATGCAACTTTTGTCTCTGCTGAGTTTATTTTTTTACCATAGTACCTTGTCGATATTTTTGCATTTTTTGTAGTAACTTGTTTGACCCCAATTTTTTATGCTAGGCCACTAGATTGGTGGTTTACATGTGTTTAAAATTGCATAATTTTTAGAACATTTTTAGGCCTCGGATTGGTACCCCCAAGTTTGACCTAAATTTTGTTTTTCTGCTTTTCCACTTGACCTATATACAATGTAGGTTTTTTTTAATGATTTTTGTAGTTTGATTTTAGCTCCGAAGTTTTTACACTATGCTCTTAAGAGGGTCCCTTACTCCCCTATAAATCCCCATGATTTTTAAACCCTTGCAAAGGGTCCAAATAAATCAAAAATAAAGTTGCTAGATTTTTGTCCAAACATAAATGCCTGAATTTCAAGTGATTAAAATTCAGGCGTCAAACCTAATTTTCAAGCATATGGAATTTCAGGTGTGGAGTTGGAGGACCCATCCCCAAGGTCTCCAAACCCACCTGAGCTCACATACAGGTACAAAGAGGGTGTTGGCTAATAAAAAAAGGTAATTGCATGCTTGTGGACCCCTGTTGCCCTAAACGCCTGAATTTCCCATCTGGAAAAAATCAGGTGTCAACTTAAATTCAAATGTTAGGTCTGATGTAAATTTTCTTTAGCTTTAATATTTGGCTTGCTTGCAACATATTTTTTCATTATTTTTTGTAATACAAATCATGCTTTACAATTTTCATGTTATATTCCCAAGAGTATCCTTTGTCCCTCTGCAAATTCTCATGAATTTTGGACCTTTATAGGAGGTCTAAATTGGCTAAAAATTAAGCTACTGCATTTCTATCTAGTCAAAAATGCCTGAATTTTAAAACAATAAAATTCAGGCATTAAGCTTGTTTGAAATAATTTAAGGATTTCATAACAATACCAAAGAACCCATAGGCCCCTACTAATGGTGAAATGACCCTAAAGTTGGTCTCTATACAAAGGGCCCACATGACAAGGTACGAGGCTCACTGTTAACCCAACGCCTGAATTTTTATTTTGTAAAAATTTATGCGTTGAAGCAATTTCGAGCACTAAGCCTGTCTGAAATAACTTACACATTCCAGAACAAAATCAAAGACCCACAGACCCACTGTGAGGGTAGAATGACCTTGAGATTGGTTCCCACACAAAGGGTCCATGGGGTAAGGCAGGGGGCCCACTATTAACCCAACATCTGAATTTCCATTATGGAAAGATTTAGGCATTAGGTCAATTTCAGGTGGTGGGGAAGTAAATTTAGGTGTTGAGAAGTAAATTTATAATTATATTTATATAATTCATTCTCTGGCTTGTGTATTGCTTTTTTCATTAAGCATATTATGTGTTGCACCATTTGTCACATTTTTAAGATTATGCTCTTTATGTTCCGATATGTTACCCATCATATGTATGCATACCCAATGCATGTGTGGCCTTGAAGACCCGCCACTGTAAGTACCCCTATCTGTTTGCATGCTTTAGACATTCACACACAATTCACCTTGATGACACTAAACACTTATGGCAACCTATGGCATGTATGCTACAAGTAGCCATCCTAAAAATGTGGGTTGTTGGGGTGCTTAACACATTCTCTAACCGCAACAAAATGACTTACCTTACTCTTTGGAGAGCTAGACAAGTCTAAGAGTTAACTCACTAGACACTAGGGTTTAGACTTCCTTTCTCTAAAAAAGGAAGTCAATGTCGAATTCCTTTAAAAAACTCGAGTTGGTGGCGACTCCCAAAAATCATGACATTAGCCAACCATATAATCAAGACTTATTAACATCCTCCTAATAAACTATCATTTTTCTTAATTAAACACCAAGTAGACATCAGAGACACCACAATCGGCAAAGTGGAGGTAAGAACAGGGTAACACCCAAAAAGGGAAACGGGAGAGGTGGGAGCCTCTCCCCTTATATTTCTCGATGCCCACAAGTATCCAAGAGAATTTAAGGATCAAGATTAACAAAAAAGGATAATTAAATATTGGAATGGCTTAAACATGGGTTAACCAAGTAAAAAATGTGTGAAGTCTAAATTGAGAAAAAATGTTAAAAATAAGGTTTTAAGTCACTCTCGATATTTTGGACCATAACTTTCGATTCACAGCTCGGATTAAGGTAATGATGGTTGTATTGAAAAGAAGATTCAAATATCTACAATTTCATATTTCACGACAGTTGCTAGATTTAGACGATTTGAGGGTAGAAAATAAGATAGTTTTGAGCATATATGAAAGGTTAAAAAATTAATAAACTTTAGGAATTTTTGACCAATGATCTCTCTTAACATTTTCTCTATAAAAAGGGAGTAATAATGGAAGAAGTCACAAATTCTTCTATCTTCTCTTCTAATTTTTTAGGTTTTAATATTTTTTTTGTCTCTTGTTGTGATGATGACGGATTAAAGGTCTGACTAAGGTTAGAGGTGAAGTTTGATAATTTATGATGTTGTTTTGGGTTTATAAT
>JAOXJP010183573.1:0-12408 GCA_025762735.1 Platanus orientalis
CATTTTACCTATTCCTTTGTATTTTCTGTCCCCTCCTTTGTTTTTTTTTTAAAGAAGATATTCGGTTAATTTGATTTTCCTGAAACCCTTTTTAGTTCGGAACGTGATTTTGATTCCGGCCGAAAGATGAGGCAGAGATTCAACTTCATTTTTTGATACCGGCTGTGACTGCCCCATTTTGGATCCAGCTTTGGCTTCACTAGGGACCATCAGGGAAATTTCTTGAGCAAGCGGCTGTTGCCGTTTAATTGGTTGGCAAAATCTAGGTTTTTCTCCCTAACATCACGAGAGCAAGAGTCAATTCTTCCGAAGAAGAGGAGGGTTCATCCTATTTTCGGAATCAAGCGTAAAATGCTCTGGAAGAAGGTTTTACACGAACAAAATCAATGACTAGTCTGAAGCTGATGAGACGTAGAAACTTCCTACGGACTTCAACGTCAGTGCGACAGTCAAATTTAAATAAGAACTTTTTTAAAAATTACTTTTTCAAATGACAAGAAAACCATCAAATCCCCCTTCTCCGTCTTCTTCGGCGAAATTTCCTGAACCCACCACCACACTCCTATGATCTCTCACTAGAGGTGACGTCATAGCCTCACTCACCGGCGAAGATGAGCGTTCACCAGCGATAACATGGCCGAGATTGTACAGTTTTTGCTCTGACTGGCATCGATCTAGCCCACCGACGATAATATAGAAACTAGAAAGCACGAGTGGTTATCTGGTTATGCTTTCCTGCAGCTCTTCTGATCTCAACGATCACGTCTCCAAGCGGACATTTTCTGAGCTTGAATCGGCTGCTGTTATTATGTTGCTATTAATGGAGAAAATCGTTCATTAGAAGTCGGAGCTGAAAGGCCTGGTGAAGGGAGCCAATGAGGAACTTAGGGAAACTGTTAGATTGATTAAAGGAGATTATACAGTGGGAGACAAGGTATCGATGTGAAGATTTCTTCTTTATCAGGTGTGATGCTCAACAGAGTTTTGGACTCTCCAATTTCTTCCGGTATTGGTCGAAAGAGGGATAGAGTTTTCGAATTTGCATGAATGCATTCTGGTGGTGGGAACCTGAATCGAGAGCTCTGATTTTGAGTCGGTACTTCTCGTCTCCAAAATCAGAGTTACAATATTGCTTCTTACCATTTTTGGCACCGGAAATCTTTGATCTATCCGGTAATTCTCATCATCGTCGTGCTTTGACAACGAAGACTAAGAGGGCAAGGAAGACGATGATGGTTCTGTTATTATATAAAACCTTTTCTAAAGTCTCTTTGCTTTATTTAACGTAGCGATCCGTAGGAAGTTCCTACGGATTCATCAGCAGATGATCCGCTCCCCCAAAAGTAACAGGGATACCCCATGGGTGCAAGAGGTGGCGGCGACATTGCCAAAAAATACAAAAATCAAAAAAACCCTGACCACCCTCTTCGTACTAGATTCTGAGCAGCACGTGGCAAAAAAGCCAAGCAATGGGGGTAAGAGGTGGTGGTGACTTTTTTTGTCACGTGTTGACCAGCACCTCGTGCCAGAGGGTCGCCAGTGCCTTTTCACAAGAGAGGAAATCCTCTTTGTAGACAATTACATCATGTTAAAATAGTTTAGGGACCAAGAGGTTTTTATTTTTATTTATTTATTTATTGGGATGTAGAGGAGAACTCTACAATTAACCCCCGTCTTGGTGTTTTTTTCACTTTTTCAGGCCACATGTCACCTGGCACCCTGGTGCTTCAGTGTCGCTACAGAAAAAATCACTCCAAGAAATCCACTTTGCAGCTTTAGTTAGATTGTAGCCACAAGGTTGGCCTCCCTGTAGATATGGCAAAATACGGAGAACTCAAAATTGGAACTAAGGCCTTTACATGAGAACCGTAATTTTGTGATTTCTAAGACCATACTTGATGACGATTATTCAAGTATTTAATGATCATTGCTCCATACTCTCAATGATAACTGCTTATGGCTACAATTTCTCTTGCCATTGTAAGTCTGCATAACATCACTCTAGTTTGTCACTTTAGATTCATCAAACATATCATCTTTCAATGAGGATATAACCACTCCATCTTTTATTTCTGTCCTGTGGAGCATGATTGGGATTCAGTTGTAGCGACTGTCCTGGCCCTATGATTGAATGGTCAGTCGCCGCAGCAAGTGTCCTAGGCTGTGAGCTTGTGACTGGTTAGTCAGTCATGACAACTTATTAGGAGGCAGTGACCTGTCAAACTGGTGCAACTAAATAGTCAATCACAATCAGGGGCCTTTTGGTAAATATGTCAATTGTGGCAATTTTCCTGTTTCTACACCAGTCACATAGATTGGGTTATCATCACTAGTTGTCTATATCTCTTTCAATGATTAAAAATTAATATTCTTGTTAACGGTTTAATCAGAAGATTTGTCAAGTTCATCTCTGACATTATATATTTCATTAATCACTACTTATCTTGCCACAATGTTTTTAAGCAAATGCATATACTTTATCATCAGTTTTAGTTATAACAATTGTGATCATGTATAGAAGTGTGAATTTTTTTTTCCTGTATAGGTATATTTAAAGCAAATAAGATCTGTATCATCTCTTTCACAATAAGATAAATAACACTTCACCTCTAAGTAAAATATATTTATTAGTAGACTTTAATTTATCTAAATTGGATACCCAACAACATTGTTGTAGTCTCTAGAATAATAGAATAACATAAAAATGTAGATCCACATCATCATTTCTACAAATTCACTTTTTTCTTTCAATTTTGAATATATCTGTTGAGTATACTCATAGCACCATAATACATTTAACAACAACATATTCATTTCTTCTTATTCTTTTACTAATCAGTTGACAAATTTACATTAACCAGTTCCCCAACTCTTCAAATTATTGAAATTTGAGGGGTTAGACTGCTCTCATATGTAGAATCCAATTCTTTGCATGATAGAAGGATGTTCTATCTATAAAATTATGTTCTATGCATAATAAATAGATATAATAGCTTCCCCACAACTTTAAATATATCTTAAACTTATTTATCATTTATTAGAAGTTTATATTTTTACACATTTTCATTTGTTCAAGAAAATAAGAAGTTATCTACATAAGTTTCATAAGCTATAATCTTATGTATGAAAAACTAAAAATAATTTCATGAAATATAAGTAACCTTTCAAAGAAACAACATTTCCAATTAGAGTTTATTTCAACAAATTGTCATGTTTGCTAGGATGAGTTTACCAAACTCAAAAATAATCTTTATTCACTTACTAATGAGAAAATAGCTTTACACTAGATTTCTCATGAGGAACATACATGGTAAAAAGGTCTTTTTTATGATTTATCTTTTTTTAGTCATTGAAGAGGTCTGAGAGTTTTTTTCATTTATATATTTTTTTATGTAAGTCTACTTTCCTTTCACTACTTGTTTGTATGATGATAAGAAGTTTATGTTTTTATATATTTGGTTGGTACCTTATATATCAATAATATTATTCTTTGTATTGTAAAATAAAATCTCTTTTGTGACAAAAACTATAAATACATCTACCAAAGTAAACACTTTATTTTGGCTAGCTTGTCTATCATGTTTGGTGTTTACTTTCAATAATATTGGCATTGAAGATGTTCTCTATAGCCATTTGTTTTCAAAACCTTTTTATCTCTAAAGCCTTTACCAATATCGACATTAGAGTGTAGGAAACACACAGACATAACACACCTATTCTTTTTAGTTCTTTTAATAGACTTAACATCATTAACTCAATTCATTTGGAACCAATATTAGATTTCAACAATTGTAGCATATCAAAAATATTATATTTTTAAGTCACCCAGGTTTTATTAAATATTAGGTTCAAGACTTAGAATACAAGACTATTGTTTATCACAATTCAAAAAGCAACTATTACGTAGGATATGTAAACTACGATAATGCAGTTTCATATTTGAAACTAAATAACCAATTTATCATTATGCTAAACTATCTCATCTTATAGTATAAAGATGAACTAAATCAACATTTAACTCAATTGTAAAATCTTTACTGTATTAACTATATATTTTTTTCTATGCATTATTTTTAAGCAATGCCAATGTTAGCCATAATCACTTTATTACTAGACAAAAAAAAATTCTAGATAATATTAAAAATATTAATAGAATACTATTATTTTATGCATATTCCTCATCCAAATAAATATCATCTTTCTCAAACCATCATTATTTATTCCCATAGGAGAACACCGCTTCAAACTCGGCCCAACAACTATCTTATTTTTAGTTTTGGATAACATAAATAATAGACCGTTGAGCATTCAAATAAACATTGAAGAATACATCAAAATGTAGTGACTCCTAATTTTTTATTCTCATTTAATAAATAAAGCTGGATGACATGTAAATTTTAATATTACAAAAAAAAAATTATACGAAAGGTTTAGAAGAAATATGAAGCATTGCAATTTAATCTTCATTACTATGATATTTTATATTAAAAATTGTTGTTTATCAATCGGAGATTTCTTTTCATCTCACAATTTATGCTAGTGGGGATTAAAGCAATGAGAGAGTAGTTAGAACTAATAACCAAGAGATACCTTAGATTAACAATTTTTATTATAGAGATATTGTAGATGATATTGCTCACGGAATTAGAGCTAGATGGTTGAAGTGGGGAGGTTCTTTTGGAATGTTGAGTGATAAACAAATACCACTAAAATTGAATGAAAAATCTTATAAGACCAAACGTGCTTTATGGAGTAGAATGTTGGGAAGCCAAAAAACAATACATACATAAAATGAGTGTAGCTGAAATAAGGATGTTGAGATAGATGAGTGGCAAGACTAGTGATGCGGACATCATGCCTAGAGGAGGTACATTTTAGAGCTATCAAAGGAGCAGGAGTAGCCTTATGTTATGGTTTGAGTTGCGGGTCCCTCTTCCTTGGACATGTGGCAGTCCATGGACATTTAGAGAGCTACTTCATTTTCATTTTATTTCATTACTAGGTTGTTTGTTTGGTCTTTATTTCTTTGCACAAGTTGTAAGGGGGTAACAAACTTTTATCATATGGGGGGAGGTAGTTGTTAATTTTATTTTAGATAAGAGTTGTACTTATTTCTCATTTTTCATGACTCTATTTGTAATTCCTGAGAGGGAGAGGCACTTTAAAACCTCTCCACATGTTTAGAATATCATTAATGGTTAAAATTGAAAGCAAATTTTTTGGTTTTTCTTCTTCTCATTGCTGAATTTTTAGCATGAGTGTGTGTAGCTGAACTTAAACCAGGAGTGGTTTCCCCTTTGGGGTTTATGTGAGGAAGGTGGAGGCCTAGGTAATCTTCTTTTCTTCATCCTTTTTTTTTCTTTCTTTCTTAGTGCATATAACTTTTTGTTTTCTGTGCATCCTATCTAACAATATGCTTAAGAGCTTGTGTTTTGCATCAACTAGAAATTATTGAATTATGAATAAATCCATTCGTGGGAGCTTAGGTGTAGCACCAATAGGTGATAAAATGAAGGAAAGTCGATTAAGATGATCTGGTCATGTACAACGAAGACCAATGACTGAACCAATGAGGAGGAGTAAGATGATGCAAGTTGAAGATGCTAGAAGGACTAGAGGAAGGCCAAAATTGGTCTGGGTTAAAGTAGTAAGGAGGGACATGGTAGCTTGTAAGTTAACGATAGATACAGCCCTAAATAGAGTGGAATGATGGAACAGGATTCATGTAGCCAACCCTAAATAGTTGGGATAAGATTGTTTGTTGTTGTTGTTGTTGGGGTTAAAGTAGTGATAATTTTCAAAATCACCATGTAACATGAGTCTAAACAGTCAAAGATCGCATTTAATTATTCTCATTATTTTAAGCCAACAAAATGAAAAGGTATAAATAAGATCAAGGTCTAACCAGAATAATAGTCATAGGGTAGACCACCTATTGACACAAAAATAATAATTATAATAAAATAGAGCTCTAGTTTTTTATATAAATTAGCAAAACTCTAATTGTAGACCCCATTTTTTATTGAAATTGAAATTTCTAATCCATTTATCCAAAATCACTAAGTATGTTATCAAAAATATAAATAATTTTACCTTGACTTCAGCCCGATAAAAAAATCAACTAAGACAAATTTCATTTTAATTTGTTTATTCATGAGTATAAATTCTTTTGACGTTTTAATCCCCAATTCTAGTTAACAATGTTAGATTTTTTAGCACACAACATACTCATTGATACCTTAGATCTTAGATTTAAGGAAATGGAACCATAGATTTCATGCAAACTTGCATTTACAAATAGATATATAGGATTTTAGTTATAACCATCTTCTCTCTTATATCCTAATCCCAAAAACAATATTACCATGATTCTTCATAGGAGTGTAAATCTCTTCCTTATTAAAACTGTGACTTAAATGATAGACGCTTGGGTCTACGAACCAAAATAATTGGATTTGTTATGTCTATATTTGGTAATCCAAAAAATTCCTTCTAAGTTTGTAATTATTAATAACACTAACAATCATTTTTTATTTTATTTATTGTGAGATATCAATCAGAATTAAATCATTATCTTCTTTTTTTTTTAATTTTATAACTCAAAAACCAATTTAAAAATTATATAAAAACTCATCTTAAATAATCTTTGGCTTGAAAATTCATTGTTAGCTATTGTTTTTGTAATTGTAAACAAACTTAATGATTTCAAAGCTATAAACAGATTGAATCTCAAATTTAATAAGGGTTTGTTAACTCCTAATTTAGGTTAAAGAATGTAGCCATGCATACAATCATAAATAGGAATTTGAATTAAAAATAATTATCAACATCCAACGATTTTAATATTCATATGTAGGACAATTCAGATTTAAGATTGTCAGAAAAAATTTTAACTATTAGATTTTATTTTATCCTAACTACAAATCTTAAATAAAGAAAAATATTCTCAGATTGTAGAACAATAACTGAAATTTATAAACAAAAGATTATACAACAATAAGTAAATCATTCACGGATTCAAGGAATGGAATAGAACAAAAGTATCCATGAAATTTAAACCAAGGCATGTTTGCAACATTGTCCTTAAACTTGATTTTGCATCAGCTTTTCTCATTCTTCCTTAGTGTAGAGGATTTTAGACAGCTAGGCTCTAGGATTCAATGGTCATCCAGTATCATCCCTACTATTGTTGCACTCGATAGTAACAGCCTAATGAACTTTCTGTAGTGCTATTTCAAACAAGTTTACAAGAGAATATGAAATTAAACATACAAAATATCATTAACTCTTATTAACACTATATACATATCCCCCATATGATTTTATAGAGTTAGCCTAGAACACTATTAGTGCTTATTTATATCCCATTATTTTGTCTTATAACGGTAAAAAATGGTTTAACCATTTATGGGTTCTCCAATGGTCACAAGTTTGTTTTCCTAATAGTAGAAAATAGTCTAGTAAATATAATGGGCCCTCCAATAATCAAAATGTTTAATGCTTCATTAAAAATGTAGACATTGGTGTTCGGGAGGGGTTTGGATTCCTCCGTCGGCCCATGGTTTCCGAACCCACTCTTTGGTGTCTGATGTCGATGCGTGAGAGGTCACTAACCCTTTTATAGGAGGGTTAGGTTTTTCTGGGAGTCGCCACCAACTCAGGGTTAACTAATGGAGTTGGACATCGGTTCTCCTCTTCGGGTGAAGAGGAGAAGTCTAGACCAGAAGATCTAAGGGTTTAACTCTTAATACTGGTCTACTTTCCTGAGATAAATGGTAAGTTGTTTAGTTGCATTTGGGGAAGGTGTTAGGCATCCCAAATACCCACCTTTCTAGGGCAGCTTCTCTCATTCATACATGTTTTTTATTATGCTAAAGTTCATGCTTATTAAATATAAAGTTATTGGTCTGGACCACCTCATGATGTGATCATTGCAGTTGCACCTGAGACATAGTCTCAAGTTGCCTACATACCCGATCTTATATGGTTCAGTGTATTCCTAGGGTTTTGTCTGGATCAAACTACATGTTGTTCTAGGGGTTTGTTGTGTGTGTCAATCTCGATAGTCAAGTACATCTGACTATGAGAGTGATTCAGGGTATATTCATTTTAGATTGTTTGCATACTTACAGAGAACTCCACGCTGCTGTAAAATGTGAACAAGTTAGCAAAATGGGGGTCGGGACTATGTTGTATCAATGTGCATGGTTTTAAGAACCTAATTAGGCTACGACAAAGTCCTTGGGTCTTTGGGTCGCAAACCATTGTGACATGACCCTAAGATAAGGTGAAAACCATAAGAGGTCGGCACAGGTTAAAAGGTAGTAATTGGGTAAGTTGACTCGACCTGATTGAACTGATGTAGCAACCACGATCTAGGCGTTGTCTCCCAGGTAAAGTTTGGGTATCGAATACACTTAGAAATCATAAGTGTATAGCCAACCTTACTATAATTGTAGGGAAGCTGAAAGAAGCATTTGCAATGAAGAGATTCCTAGATTATGTATATGGAATGAAATGGTTTGAAGATGAGATTAAGGTTGGGATAAAGATGGGTTTCATATATCTTTCACCAACCTAACGCCTAAAACTCATCCTGACGCCTGAAATTCCTCTCAATGCCTAAATAAAAATTTAGGCATTAGAATGAAAATAAGGCCCACAGAAGTGCTTAAGCACATTGATGGTTTTCAAGGCATTATTTGCTTCTGTATAAACTTTAAAGAAGGTTAGGGTTCAATGGGGTGGATCCTAGATCCAAATGCCTGAATTTTAACAGATTAAAATTCAAGCGTTAGGTTTGGACAGTCTGTACTCTGGAGGGCATATCTCTTTCTACAAAATTCTAAATTGAGCGTGGTCGGTCAATTTCGAAAGCTGAAAGAAAGATATTTCTAACCATATATGATAAGTCTATGTTTGTCTAACGCCTGATCGTGAAATTGATGCCTACATTTTTGTCAACGCCTGAATTTTAACAGATTAAAAATCAAGTGTTGGGTTTGGACAGTTTGAACTCCAAAGGGCATATCTCTCTCAAAAAAATTTCAATTTGAGCGTGGTCAAACAATTTGGAAAGTTGAGAGAGAGATATTTCCAACCATATATAATAAGACTATGTTTGTCTGATGCATGATTATAAAACTGATGCCTACATTTTCTATCAACGCTTGAATTTTAATAGATTAAAAATCAGGCATTGGGTTTGGATAGCCTGTACTCTAAAGGGCATATCTCTCTACAAAATTCCAATTTGAGCATGATCGGTCAATTTGTAAAGCTGAGAGAGATTTTTCCAACCATTTATAATAAGCCCATATTTGTTTTAATAACTGATTGTCCAATCCCTACTTTTCCAATGCCTGATTTTTAATTTAGGCTTTAGGCTTGGACCCAAAATCTAGCAGCCTTGTTTCGGTCATTTGGACCCTTTAGGGGCATTAGAAAATTTTAAAATTTCTACCACATGCATGCATATACTAGAGAAATAACATATTCAAAAATTAGTTCAATATCATGTTTACAAAATTCTACAAAAAATAAACAATAATTCAGCTGAATTAGGTCTCAAAAGACCTAGATTTTAGGGTCTGTTTGGAGAGCCATCTCAAGGCCTTCCACAGATCCTAAAATCATGAAATTAAATCCAATAACTAGCATATATTTCTACTATGACATACTAAAATTTGAGATCAATCAGGTATGTAGAAAATTTACAAAAAAAATCGACATCAAAGCATGTTAAAAAATAAGAACAAGTAAAGGTTGTTAAGCCTCTACCATGTAACCCAAATTAAAGCAATGATTAAGCATGATTTTAACAGCATAACATGTAAAGTGAGCATATGAATTCATGAATTAGCAAAGCATAGAGGGTTTAGGCTTAACTTGGGTCCAAATGGCCTTGATTTTGCCAAAATTCTCTTTTTCTTCCTCTTCCTCTTAGGTTTTTTAAGGTTTCTCTTTGCCAACCCTATGCTACACGAAATTAGGGCTATTTATAGCCCTAAATTGGTGCAATAGAGGGTGGAGATTGGTATTGGGGTTTGCTAGGTGGAGGGCTAGGATGATGTCTATCCTAAAAGAGGTGGAGGGCTAGAACGCAATTGGATTAGGTGGCTAAGATGTGTTTGGGCTAAGGGGCATGGATTAATGACTTGGCTAAATGGAGGAGTAGATTGAAATTGTGCTAGTTGAATGGAGGGTGGGATTAAAGGTGTGCTATTAAGCATGTATGGATGAGGTGGATGGGAAACATGGGAGATACCTTTTAGGGAAATCCCATTGATTACAATCTTTCAGGGGATGGCATGAGGTGCCAAATAGAGGGGGTGATGGGCTTCATAGGGATTTAAAATCCAAGGTTCAAATTCAAGGGAGGAGGGTGAAAAATCAGATGGGAAGATGCTAATCTAAGGGTTACCAAAAATAGCCTTAAGATGTGAATGCATTTAATGTTAAATATCTTAGTTTTAGCTCATTTAATGATTAATGATGTTTTTTTTAACCCTCTCTGTGTCATCACTCCTGTCGAGCTTTCGAGCTCGGAAGTTGGCCAATCAATGTCATTTTTAGAAGTTACAGATGCTCTGGTCACACTGGTCTAATCAGAACCAAATTACGAAAAGGGTAAGGGGCGAAATCAGGATTTTTTTTTACATGAAAAACTCTCAGATGCATTTTGAAAGGGCAATATGGTAAAATTGATTCCATAATCACCCAGGGATAGATGACCCTGGGTCTAGGTGAGTCACAGCCTTTTACTATGCTAGATTGCAGTACCTAAGCAAGAAACTAGGTCGAAAATCATTTTTCACGCATTTGGACAATATCGAATAGGGAATGTTGTTGCTTCTTCTATAAAATTCCATCATGGTTCGTATCTAGGGAATTTAAAGCTTGAGGAGTCCTTGAGCTATAGGAGCTGACAGATTAGCTATCGGGTTCCTAGACAGTTGCCGAGAGAGTTTCGAAGTAGGGTCGCTTGAAGAGATTGGGTTTTTGTAGCTGCCTAAAGCTAGGTGAAATTGAATTGCCATAATTCTTTGAACTAAGAGTTTGTGAAATGATTTTTTGAGGATAGGGGTGAAATTAAGAAAATGACCCTGACTTTACTACATTCCGAGTCCAAGAGAACTTTTAAGGACATTCCATGTGCAAAATACAGATGAAATGTGTTTTTTCTAGGTTTGGGCAGAAATGATGGCTTGGGCCATAGATTTTCTGTAAATTAGTTTGAATCTGATAGTCTTGAGGCTCTAAATTTATAGTGGTGTGGCCACTGACTAACTAAATTTTTTTTTATTTCAGATGCACTCCCTGGAGTCAGTCGAGCACCTGATTTTTAAACCTAATTTGTTGCACTTTTTTTGAGTTTTTGAGGGAATCTTAGCAAATAAGTTTCATGAAAGTTCTTTCTCCTTAATCAAAATTTTAAAGCCTTCACGATTTTAAAGAAATGGATATCGATTGATCCTGATTTAGAGGTTTGGAGAATATTCTGGCTCCATAAGAGCAAAAAGTGGTAAAATAGCCTTTTGACCTCTTAGGGAAGATTTGAGGTTTCATAGAGGTTCGAGACTTTGAAATTCTCTTCTTAAACCTAGAGATTTGAAGCTAAGGCCGAGGCCTAGATATGGCGACTGACCTTTCTGGATTCGAAGGTTGGATAAATCTTTGAGAGCTTTTACAAGGGTCATTTCTTGGTAAGGGTTGTCATAGATTGAGAAATTGGTTGTTGTCGTTCTCAAGCAATGTTTGATCTGTGATGAGATCCTTAGAATAAGGAGACTTAGGGAGGCATAGGATCTAAAATTACACCATTTGGACAATGGGAGAGGCTCTAGGGATCCTTTGAGGGTCTAAGGGTAGATTCTCTAAGTGAAAAGGGTAAAATGGTAATTTTTCACTTGCAGGTAAAAAAAAATGAAAATGAGAATTCTTCACCTATGATGCTTTGTGACAAGAAGGCTTATGTAGGTAGGAGTAATTCAGTGATCTGGATGGTAGATGGTGAGTATTGAGCTTTTGAATGCAAAGGGTAAAATGGTAATTTTTTCATCTGTGATGCTTTGTTGGAGAAAGGCTTACAAGAGGTGAAAAACTTACTGATGACATGGATGAAGTTCTTAAATGTAGACCCTCAAAGTCCTGTTGGTGCTTTTATGAGAAATTAGGGTGTGTCCTAAAATGGTTCATTTTGGGTTATAATAGGGTGCTTTGACTAGTTCATTTGCAACTGGAGTATCTAGAAAGACTTCTTTGGGGATGCCTAACCTCCTAAAGTCCATGTTTGCTCTTCCTAAGCCATGGGTGCTTAGAGTCTTGATGTCTAAATGTTGTTATGCTGTCCTTATGCTATCAAATGACCTAAGTCAAAATTTGGGTGCTGACAATTAATAAATAAAA
>JAOXJP010183584.1:0-12408 GCA_025762735.1 Platanus orientalis
AACATTCGACTAAATAATAGATTTATAAAAAATGTGGAAAATGGAATAATTATATGATATTTAAAATAACAAGTGAGCGACCCTGGGACAGTAGTTGGTTTGGGAGTTGGTCGAATTACTGAAGGAGGTTAGGGATCGCTCTGCCTGTCTGCTGACCCAAAGAGAAACGCCAGAACCAGAAGTTACGCCAAAATTAGGTGCTTACAGGTGATGTGAGGTATACCAAGTAGGCCGGAGATGTAGTCAGGGCTGACCTTCAGAGGCACCCCATTCACCGTCGTCTAGGAGTAGGAGTCGTTGTTGATGTTGAAGAAGTTGGCATAGAAGATCTGCACAGTTTCTTCTTGGATTGGCCCATTCACGGAGAAGAGGGGTAACCACTATCGTCCCTCTATAATCTCTAGTAGTCTGGAAGTGCGTAGAGTCTTAGTCTCCATGAAGTGTTCGTTGATGATGGATTTCTTGGAGAAGATCCTTTGATAATGCTCGAGACTCATGGCATCTCGGTAGGGAGAGAAGGAACTGACGTTCCTTTTTTATCTTGGCCAGGGTGGAGAATCCACCATAGGCCTCTTGCTGGGATTTCTAGGAGGATTGGATAAGGAACCACCCTTCGATGTGGTCTTCTTCATGTGAGGAGGCATGATAATCTGTGAAAAAGCTAGATTTGGAGAAGGGAAACCAAAAGACCTTGCTTGGGAACACTGGGAAGACAAGAAGGATTTTTTTTGGTGAAAAATGAGCCTAAAACTTGTCTTTAGCTTATTTGAATCTCATGCAAAATTTGTCCCAAAAATGCCCCCCGAATCGATTGCGAGATTCGTAATCGGTTAGGATGCAATCAATTATGAGATTTACAATCGATTTGGGTGCAATTGATTACAAATCTAGTAATCAATTGTGACTCTAGTTTTGAACAATTTTTGCTCAAAATTTTTGGAGTGGGATCTCTCCACTCTCTATCAGAACACAGGCCCTGCTCCCTTGATCCCTTGCCTCTCCAATCATAACAAATCATGTGCTTGGAAAAACCCATATGGTTTTCCTAAATGGTGCACAATCCTATATCACTCTGAAAGTATTTAAACCTCTTGAAAATCAAGAGGTTTGGTTAAGATGTCAGCTAGTTGATCTTCGGTCTTGACATAATCCAGGGACAACCTTTCTTCCATCAATTGGCAGATGAAATGGTGTCTAATGTCGATGTGCTTTGTCTTAGAGTGTTGGATAGGATTCTTGGAGATGTCAATGGGACTTTTATTGTCTACAAATAGATTCATGATGTCTTACTCCAACTCATAGTCTCTTAGCATTTGTTTTATCCATAGGAGTTGGGTGCATCCACTACCGGTTGTAATGTACTCAACCTCGACAGTTGACAATGAGATGTAATTTTGTTTCTTACTATACCAAGAAACAAGACTGTTGCCTATGTAGAAACAACCTCCACTCATACTCTTGCGATCATCCACATCGTCAGCCCAATCAACATTTGAGTACCCCATAATCTCATATATGTTGTCAAATTGGTACCACAACCTAAACTTCGTAGTCCCATGGACATACCGGATAATCCTCTTAGTGACCTTAAGATGTGATTCTTTAGGGGCATCTTGATATCTAGCACATGCACCTACACTAAAAAAAATGTTTGGTCTGCTCGTAGCCAAGTAGAACAAACTCCCAATAATGCTCCTATAGTATGTGGAGTCTACCTCAGCTCCCTCAAGGTCTTTAGTGATCTTGTCACTTATGCTAATGGGGGTGCTAGTTGGTTTGGATTCTCGCAATCCAAACTTGGAGACTAAGTCTTTTGTAAACTTAGTTTGGCTCAAAAAGATGTCATCGTTTGTTTGTTTCATTTGAAGACCCAAGAAGAACCTTAGTTCTCCTTTCATACTCATCTCAAATTCTGATTTCATTGTTTGGGCAAAACCATGAGACATCTCCTCACTAGCAGACCTAAAAATGATATCATTTACATATATCTAAGTAATGAATATGTAATCATTTTGCTTCTTAATGAAGAGTGATTTATCCACACTCCCTCCATCAAAATGGTGATAAAAAAAGAATCTAGTGAGTCTCTCATACCAAGCTCTTAAAGCTTGCTTGAGACCATATAATACCTTCTTAAGTCTGTATATGTAGTTCGGCAAGTGAGGATCCACAAATCCCTTAGGTTTCTTTATGTATACTTCTTGGAGAATTTCATTTAAGAATGCATTCTTAACGTCCATTTGCTATAATTTAAATTTTAAATAACATGTTATGGAGAAGAGAATCCTAATGAATTCCAATTGAGCAATAGGGGCAAATGCCTCTTCAAAATCAATGCCCTCTATTTGAGTATACCCCTTTGCAACAAGTCTGCCCTTGCTCCTTGTCACTATACCATGTTCATCATGTCTGTTCTTGAATATCCATTTGGTACCAATGACATTCTTATCAGTTGTCCTTTTGCTAAGAAACCATACATTATTCCCTTGGAATTAATTTAGTTCCTCTTGTATAGCCAATATCCAATCTAGATCATTTAGAGCCTCCTTAATATGTTTTGTTTCTATTTTGGATGTGAAACAAAAGTGACTAAGGTTGTTTTCAATTTATTTCCTAGTCTTCACTCCAATGTTGGGGTCACTAATAATGTAAACTTTTGACAACCCCTTGGTGATCCTCTTGTCCTTGAGATGAGGTTGAATTTCTTTAACATCATCCTCAGAACTAGATTGAAAAAAGTGTTCTTGATCCTCTTAGGATTTCTCAATTTTCAATTAAGATGATCTCTCATTCTCATGGTCAAACAATATAACTGACAAGTTTCATTACTCATAAGTTGTCTCAAAGTCATCTACCACTACATTAATTAATTCTTCCATAGTGTGAGTCCTAATGTTGTAGACATGGTAGGCTCTACTAGTGGTGGAGTATCCTAAGAACATGGCCTCATCACTCTTTCCATCGAACTTACCTAGATATTCTTTATCTCAAAGAGCATAGTAAGTGCTGCTAAATACTTTACAGTATTTCATAGTTAGCCTTTTACCACTCCATAGTTCATAGGCTGTTTTGGAGGTACCCAGTCTGAGATAGACATGGCTAGAGACATAATACGCTATGCTAATTGCTTCAATCCAAAACCTCTTGACTATGTTTTTGCTAGTGAGCATTGATGTAACCATGTTGAGAAAAGTTTTATTCTTCCTTTCAGCCACTTCATTTTGTTGGGAAGTTTTAGGGTTGAAAATTTATGTTTTACTCCTAACTTTTCACACCAATTTGAGAATTTGTGATTCTCAAATTCTCTTTTATGGTCGCTTCAAATTCGCTTAATGGTTAGATCCTTTTCAACTTGAATCCTTCTACAAATGTTCAAGAATTCATTGAAAGCCTCAAATTTCTCTCTTAAAAATGCTACCCATGTGTATCTAGAAAAATCATCAACCACCACCAAGAAATAGCTCTTCCTCCTAGAATCTCCATTCTAATTGGACCGGCCAAGTCCATGTGAAGAAGTTCTAGGGGTCAAGTATTCCATATTGATGTAGTTTTCTTGTGAAAGACTCTAGTTTGTTTTCCCATTTGACATCCTTTGCACATTAGGTTGTCAACCTTGCTTAGCTTGGGAAGGTCTTCGACTATCTCTTTCTTGATAAGTCTTACAAGATCCCTAAAGTTGAGGTGTCCTAACCTTTGATGCCAAATATTGGTCTCATCCTTTTAGGTCATAAGACAAGTGTCATCTTGTTGATGATGAGGTTCAATGACATAGCAAGTGTCACTTGTCCTCACTCCTTTAGCTAGAATGTTGTATTTCCTTGTGATCCTTGATCACACATCCATCTTTATTTAATTGAACTATATAGCCTTTATCACATATTTTGCTAATGTTTATCAAATTGTGCTTAAGGCTTTGCATATAAAGAGCCTCGATGAGTTGTGGAATGCCGGGGGCTACTATTGTTTATATACCAAGAATCGTGGCAGTATTCCCATCCCCAAATATGACATATCCACCTTGAGCATCCTTAAGTTTTGTGAACAAGTCTCTTTCACCGGACATGTGTTTTGAGCACCCACTATCAAGATACCATCTTGATGAGATTTCGGCTCTTAATGCGATATGAATGACCAAACACTTCGGGTCATCCTTTCTTACCCATGTTCTCTTAACCTTAAGAGGTTTAGAGATTTGTCTTTTGGCACTTTGTTGTTGGACTAAATCCTTTTTTCTTTAAAGGCTTCTATTTTTAACTTTTTAAAACTAGTTTCTTTTATTGACATTCTTCCTACTTTGCATTCTCCTAAATTGCATTCTTTGGGATCTTATGTCATTTGTCCTTTTTTTACAATCCACTTTTATGTACCCTTCAAAACCATAATAGTAGCAATAAAATAGGGGTCTTCTAGGTGCACGAGATTGTATTGTCTTCCTTCTAGGTTGTTCATCATAGAAGGGTTGGAGGGATCTTGTAGGTTTTCTAGATTGACTAAGTTATGCATTAGTCTTCCTAGAAGTGGAGGCATTCCCTTGAACTCCTTTAAAATTGAAAGCCTTGTTTACTTGAAATTTGTCCCATGCTTCCTTGGCATAGGGATAAGGTTTGTTCATCCCATAAGCTCCTTTAGAGAAAAATACTTAGTTTGATTAAGTTTTATTTTCAACCACTTGTGCATAGGATCTTAATTGGTTGCATGGATCTCTCCCAATCTCTACCTTGACTTATTGGTGTTTTTCCTTTGAAAGAGGTAGATGTTTTCTTCTCAACCATGTTTGACCTTTGATAAGGTCTTTGTGGCTCCATTTTTTCCTTTCCCTTCTTAGAAGGTTGTAGAGGTTGTTGAGTAGATCCTTTCACTTTGACAAAGCCATTATTGGATCCTTGAGTTGAGGATGAGGCACTGGCCTCGAAATTATAACCTAGTTCGGTCATATCCCTATACTCTTCACCCATAGTGATTATTTTCTCAAACTTCCCATTTCCTTAGGCAAACATTAAGATGTTCTTCCTCTATCTTCTTCAAGCTCCTTAATTTGTTTAAGGTAATCAAGGAAATTCCTTTTGAGTTAATCATAAGTCATGATCAGAGATTTGTTCCTCTCATTTAGAGTCTTGATTTAGTCTTCTAACTCATGGATGAGTGAGTCATCACTATGAAACTCATTCCTATCCTCTTTTATGTTTTTGAGCTTCTTCTCAAGCTCATGAACCTTGTTGGACAAGTTTTGATTGTCTTCAAGAAGTATTCTCTTTTCATGCTTCCTATTGTCCGTTTCTAAGCCTAGCTAGAATTAGTTTAGTTTCATTAAGCTTTTTCTCTAGTTCCACTGTTTTTAGGCTCATTTCCTCCTTAACACATAGGAGCAAGTAGTTTTCTTTGAAAAATTGCTTCTCCTTGTCACTTTCCAATAAAGACTCTCATTAAAGAGTGAGGATAATGTTTTTAAGGGATTTTGACTTTTCAGTCAACTCCATACCTTCCCTCTTAAGTGGTTTGTTCTTTTTTCCCAACTCCACACTTTACACAAAAAGATCATCGAATGCTTCTTGTGCATCATAAATCTCTTCATCTTTTTCGTACTCTCCCTCATCTTTACTACTTGAGTCACTTGTTTCTAAAAGCGAACTCATGGGAGTACCAAAAGCCATAAAGGCTTTGATCTCTTGTAAGGGAGCTTCCTCACTACTTTGGGACTCATGTTCCGAAGTCTCGGACCCAACATCCCACGTGGCAGCCATGGCTTTATCTTTTGACTTGTACTTGTGCTTCTTATTGCCACAATCCTCGGCAATGTGTCCCCTTCCTTTGCACTCATAGCAAATGGGAGGTTTTTTTTAGAAAAGTCCTCTTTTTTGTAGCCTAGGTAGGACTTTCTCATTTGCTTTCTTGGAGTAATCTTTGGTATTTCGCTGAAAGAACTTCTTAAACCTCTTAGCCACAAGAGCCAAGTCATCATCCAAATCTTCATTTGATTCAGAAGGTTCTTCTATCTTGAGAGCAATGTCATTCTTTTTTGTAGGTTCCTTAATGGCCGTTTTAAAAGTTTAAAGTTAGCCAATTAACTCTTCTAGTTTCATGACTTTTCAGTCTTTACTTTCTTCTATGGCGGTCACTTTAGGCCTAAACCTTTTTGAGGAAGGACCTAAGTACTTTCATAACCACCTTGGACTTGGGAATGTCCTCACCTAGACTTCTCATAACATTTAGCAAGTTTGACAACATGTGCCTAAAATCTTTCTAAAAACACAAGTCGTGATCGATCACAAGATCTGTGATCAATCATGATTGTTATCAATCAAAGATCTCCTGATCAATCACACCTGTGATTGGTTACGGATCCTGTAAAGTGAAAACTCTTGCTCAGATTAAAACTCTTGAGGGATGTGACTTGTAATCGTGATCGATCAGGCCACGTGATTGGTCACACTTGTGACCAATCCAAGATCTTGTGATCGGTCACACTATAATTTTTTTGAACTTTCATAATTCTTCATTTTTGGGTTTCCAAAGTCCAATCCAATTGGTCTAAAGGTTCTTCAATTCATTTTAGGTCATGTCTAGGTCTCTTAAGCAATAAGGGTGGTCCTCATGCTCACAACTATCAAGGGTTCAAATTAGACACATGGTATTAGGTCCAGATCCTCTAAACTTACCTAATTTGGGTGCGGAGTGTTATAGTCTTACCTTGGAGAGTACAAATGGGTGAAATGGTTTTTCAAGGGTACTTCCAAATGTGCCCTCATTGTTAAGCTAGCCTATACGGTCACTCTCTACCATAGTTGGTGGGAAATAAATTAATGAAGGTTTGATTTTACAAGCTGAACGCTACAATTTTCAATACAATAGTCTTTGAGATCCAAGCCATTGTTCGGCCCCTTGGTTTGTATGATGAAGACAACCCCTTAAATATGCACATTTGTTCAAGTTAGAACATGGACCATCTTACAACCAAAATGAGGTAGAGAATTTGTACATGGCCTTGCCCAACTAATGGCTTTATGTCCCTATATTGTGATGGTTTGGTTAATTAGGTTAGAGGAGGCTATGGGGGAATTATTAGAGATGAGATGGGGTCCCCTTTGTTTGATTATGCATGCACTACATCAAGTCGGCATGTGTTGTGTAAAGCTCTTTGCTATTTTGAGAAGACTTCAAATTTGTGCCATGAATGGAATTAGAAAAATGATGATCACTATGGACTCTAAGTTGACAGTAGAGATTTTATTGAAGTATTATCAGTGTCCATGTAGAGTCTTGGCTGTCATTGATAAGATTACATGTATGTTAGCGAACTTGGAGGATCACATGACTATTCACATTTGGAGAGAAGCTAACTAACCAACATAATTTTTTAGCTTCTTATGCTATAGGAAATGAGGAGATCTTACTTTACCTTATAGATTTTCCTTATAATTTTCATGTGGCTATTAGGAATGATGTCAATCATTGTATATATATATAATTGAGTGTAAACCTTTTCCTGATTAATTCAAAATTTCTTACTTACCGAAAAAATCAAAATATTAAATCAAACACTCGCATAACCAATATGTGTAATTCAAGAATTTAAATGAGTACAGATCATAAAAAAATACATTATTGAACAACTAGAGACAATATGCGAATTTGACCCGGTCTCCAAAACCTCCACGCTTGCTCTAGAGTTCTCTAGGCTTCTCGAAATGATCAACTCTGCAATTAGTTGTTAGAATCAATAGGTGTTCAAATCATTCATTTGAATAAATTGAAACCCTTCTTATTGGTTGATCATGATACTTCCCAAAAATTGAAATTATTGATCAATGAAAGAACAATATCACCATTTTTGTTCAATAAGATATCAAAGTAGATGATTGACCCATTCCATACTAGAAATAATGCTTAAAAAATGTTACAGGTCTCCTCCTAAACATAAGTACCTCTATTTATGGAGTTTTGAAGAAGATAAATAAGCTCTATGGGGTGTGGGATTTTTATCCTTATGCCATGGGCCCTAATATTTTTAATTAAGTTAAATTGCATTAAGGAAACTATATATTTTATTAATTACAAAATGACACACCACTATTTGCAATAATTCCTATAACCTATTGCAATTGAACTCCCAAAGATAATGAAATAATAATGAGACATTTATTTATACATCAAATTTCATTGTGTGCATAAATTACTCATTCATAGAATGGTTTTATTTATTTGGAGGTATTACACTTCTTTAGTTTCAAAATTTTGAATTTGTTAATTGCATCTCACCTATATATAGGGGGAGATAACCTCTAACTAAGGCTTACAAGAAAGAAAGAATCTTTAGTGATACTTATATATTGTATCATTTATACAAGATAATGATTATACATATATCACCTTGTTAAAGAAATTTTATTTTTTGGTTTTTGTTTGCAATTGCTTAAACCTTTAAAGCTTAGTCGTATGGATAACTTGGAGCCTAGAGACTTGTAAAAACTGTTGAAAATATAAAAGTAGGAGATGAAAAATATTGGAAAATTCCCCCTAAACGTGTGTGGAGTCTCCTTTATATAAAAATAATAATAGAGGTTGTTGAATCCATCTAGGAGTCTTTTTGCAATCTTTATTTCTTTCCATCTTTCTGGGGATTAAGCTTCATCTATAACAAACTAAACCTTATCCACTTACTCTTTCTAGTTATACGGATGGGATTATGTAGACAAACCTACATTTTTTGTTTCGACAGATAAAATTGCACTCCTATAGATATTTTCTATCTTGGATAAGTCTTATTTGTAGTTAAATTGGGATAACTCTTGCAATGTTTGAATTTATCCAAATTTCTTGATATTTATCCATATTTACTAACCCTTAATTGACTAAACTTTATTCATGCAAATATGGAGACTTGACTTTGATTCACATGAGCTTTGTAGGTTTGCCATGTGTTAACTTTTAGGTGAGCTTTCCTTGATATGTCTGGATAGATGAAATTCTTCTGTCAAGATGATTTTATCTACACAGATGAACTTTATCCGTGTGAATTTTTTCCATTGGTGTTGCCATGTGCCATGGTCTATCCTCATGCATATTTAATGTTTGCATGCTTTAATTTGATTTAGTACATCGCACGGATGGAACTTCGTCTGTGAAATTAAATCCATGCCAACACTTTCCTTATAGATATTTCACAAATATGTCATTCCATTTTGATCTTTAGAAACTTAACGAATTGATTTGACATATAAAATTCATTTGATAAAAATATTTTTCAAAATATATTATTTATCATAATAAAGTAATAAAACATTTGATAAACTCTTGATTAAAAATCGTCAGTATTAGATTTTCATATCTTATCAAATCACATATGTCCTAAACAAACTTGATCTCCTAATTAAGGGCAATGGATTTTTTACAAGCATTTATTCTATTTCAAATATCATGTTGACTATCCAAAATACCTATGATGTAGCTACCAATTAGGCATCAATGGTTATTCGAAATAATCAACAAGAATACTTAAAGGAACACAAATCCCTCAAGTTTAAGGATGAGTCAATAAATTAAAACAAAACTAATCATAATAACGAGGTTTACTAAGTGTGTTCATGATTGATCCTTTAGTGCGTTTATATGATACAACTACACACAAGTTTATAGTCATACTCCAGTGACTGAAATTACATCACACCATCATATGCCAACTCTATATGTAGCAACCTATAAGAGATATGTCCAACATCACCCACAACTATAAAGTGTCATGTTTATATGATCTAAATTATCATGTCCCTCAATGCATTCTAATGTGTATAGTATACTGTTGTGTAATTTGAAGACCACTTATTTCATCTTATGATATCAAATAATTATCCATATAATAGAAATAAATACATGTGATGATGGTACAAAATATTATTTATTAAAAAATAAATAAACAAATATATTTCTATTTTGTATGAATGGCTTTGTCATGACACATAATTCCAACTATCCACACATCATTTTCTGTAATTATAAAAAGAAAAACTTTTTAATATGGTCACACCGAGGTGACATTCTTAATCTCAAATAAATCCTAAACTCTTCTTCTAGGTTCCATAATCTCTTTTATTTTTATAATATCACACTTATCTAGTTTTGACATTAATAATTTGAAATTCAGGGCAGAAGGAATTTATAAAATCTTTCATAGATCAATTGACTTTCCATCACTTATCTCCTATATGATGCTTTCTTCTAGTAGAATTGTACCTCTTGCAATACTCTTCCAATCCAAGAGTTAACATTAAAGCATTTACGCAGTGCGAATCTCTACCTCTAACCCATAAGGATTCTATATTTGATAACATCCTTTGAGCTTGTACTAAGAGGAATGTATTGAACACAATGCAAATATCTATAACCTAGACCTCCTTGTCTTTTAGTGTTTTTTAGATATTCTCATTTAATATATTTAAACTTTTTTTTTTTAACTTCCAAGTCCTACTAAAATCTTCTTTGCAAAGAGTTTATTGCATCATACATCTTCAAAGGCAAGTGAAAGCATGACACAACACATGATGGGATGGTAGTTATCATTGATTTTAACGAGAAACATTTACACACGGGAAAAATGAGCTTTTCCTTCTATCCCTGGACTCTATTTAAGCTTTTTGTCATTCGTAAACCAAAGAATAAAAGCTTGACTCCTCTCTCTCTCTCTCTCTCTCTCTGTGTAAAAGGATTTATTTTTTTACTTATACAATATGGGAGGCCAGGTAGGATCATAGAGTTTGTGTAGCAATTATTTTCATAGCTTTTAGGGCTATCTTTTTATTATTTTGAGTTGTATTTGACCTAAGACTACTCTCAGACTATCCAAGTTAATTTATTGGGCCAAAGCCTTCTTATACTTTGCATAGATTTCTTGTATTACCTATACTTCCTAAAGATCCACACTAACAAATATATGAAATAAATGTTTTGTCTAGGACTTCGTGTCCATGATGGTATCTAGAACACTGGGGGGGACTTCACATGGAATAAAATGGGTTCGGGTTAGGTGAAATTTTAACACCCCCCCCCCACAATTTTATTCCATATGACATCCCACGGTGTCCTAGACACCAAATCACTTTCGGTGCTGATGTGCCCACCCCCTTGACCCCCAACGGAGGTTAGTGTACAAGGGGGAAGTGGATATAATCCTCCCTCTAAGGGGTAGCATAGTAAGCTAGGATCCCTTCTTAGGTAGCAAAGGTCGTAAGTTCGAAGCACATCCCCCCCCCCTTGGGCCACTTACCCGGGCATAAATAACCCAATTTACCTAGTGCATGGGAGAAGCAAGGAGTCCATATGTCTTGAGGACATAGTCAAGTGCTCTAAGACGGTTGGGATTTGGTGCGACCCCTTAAAAAGGTCTAAGGTCTGCCCTGCATCGGGGGCAGCCATATCAGTGCTAGAAAAGTGATTTACACTTCTTTTTTTTTTCGGGGGGGGGGGTGATTACCACTTTTTGGCGTTGATGTGTCTGCCCCTAATGCTGGGCCAATCTTAGGTGTTCTTTAAGGGGTCACACCAAATCCTTAGGGCCCCAAGAGGCTTGGATACCTTGGTTATCCAAAAAAAATGTAAATACTTTCCATTTTTTTTTACCTTGCATTCTTTTCATCAAATAATCAGCTGTAGCAAATTTTTGTGTAGCTTTTTGCAGCATGAACAAAAAGATCACAAAAGACAAAAACCCCATGTTAAAAGACAAAATTCACATTTTCCTTCATGCTACAAATTATTTTGCTACAGCTGATCATTCCTCTTTCTTTTTTTTTTTGCCCATCACTATTAGGCGACAGTGAGATGACCACTCATTATGGTGGGTTGGGACATACAAAACCAAGGCTATCAATTGGGCTGGATTGGCCCGAAGCTCAACTTGTTCAGCCCAAAAAATAATAGGGTTGGGCCAACCAAGTTTCAAATTGGGCTGAGTTTGGATCCAACTTTTAGACCCAAAGTTCTGTTCCAGCCGATTCGGGTAAATTCAAGTTCAGCCCAAGGCCTGGCCTGAACTAGTTTGTAAATAATAACCTTATTTATATGTTAATATTAGGTGTATATATTTTTTTATTCTTTTTGGATCTGTATAACAAATTCACTACCATCGAATAGTTCAAGTGTCAACTGTTCAAACAAACCCATATAATCTGCATTTAGGGATAATTATAAGCCTAAAATCAACCTGAAAAACAGCCCAAGCTCGACCTGAAACCCGCTATTTTAAAATGGATTGAATTCGGATCCAAAGTTTTATTCGGGTTGAGGTTGGCCTTGGCTAAAACATTCCGGGCTGAGTTCGGGCACACCTCAGCCCGGCTCAGCCCGGTCCGATTGACAGCCCCGACTCACAAAACCGAACATCTTCTTATATCGGAGGGTGGTATAAAAGTAGAACCC
>JAOXJP010183595.1:1747-12408 GCA_025762735.1 Platanus orientalis
TCATATTTTTTTGACAAATAAAGACGAGTCAGAATTAACCCAAAGACGTGATTAAATGTTCATATCAATGGAATCGGTTCCATTTGAACAAAATTATCATTGGGTTTTTGCTGGTTCTTGACTTGTTGCAATGCTCCCTCAAGATATGTTCAAATCCAGTTTGACCCGGCACATTAGTTTTCCCAATCTTTATGTTTTGGAACGTAATGAAGTTGCAAAGCTATTTTCTTGAGTTATTGAATTAAGTATATTCTGCTTAAAATGGGAAAGAGGTATCTTTTATTTATTTATTTATTTTTTATAGTTCTTGTGCCTTAATGCTACAAAGTGTGACTCTTTCGCCATTATAAAAACTGAGAAGACTCACCAAGATAAGGAGCATGGCTAAAACTCCACTGGAAGACTGTGCAATTATCACCCTACATTATTCAGTTGTTTAAGTGCCAATTGGAGTTTATCATTGTGAAACATTGTAACGTTATATAAACCCTTTAAGCACTGGATGGAATTCATCGTAAGATGTGGAATCATTGCTTTTAAACGTAATGAGATAAATCAGTAAAACCCTTAAGAGTTGCACCAAGATCAATTGTTTATCATATCATAATATATCACAAACACGAGGATCAAAACCATGATAAAAAAGAGGTAATGGAAAAGAAGAGGGTAAATAATAATAATATTAATAATAAATCTCCATGTATCAAGAAGAAAGTTAAAAGAGGAAAGAAGCTTACTCTCCCAGTCTCCTTAATATTATGGACAACATGAAGCACATATATCTGAATCTCCTTAATAGCTTTCACTTGAAAGAATGCATTGTTATAATCTTTTCCTTCAATCTCCCCCACCATGAAAAGAGCCTTTTGGCAAATACCTTGGTACCATGTAATGGACTATCCCTTTGGACGCGAATGTCCATATGATTCCTTTTTTGACAAGTAAGAAGGTACTAATAATGATATTCACATCAAATTAATAAAGACATCATTAAAGTTGCAGCATGAGCAAAAATAATGAATACTATTCAACTTGGGAAATGTCAAGATATGAAGAAGGCCTTTGATCAAACTTTGTTCACACTTTCCACATTCCTGCTTCTTTATGGAACTTAAAGTCCTCTTACTGTTGTATGAAGACCAAAAGTTACCCAAAGACCATAAACCATTTGGCAATAGTCACAGTTTTCCAAATCCCAACTCTAACCTTCACCATTCTCCGTCACCACTGGACCGTTGGAGGGAAATTGATGGTTCTAAACCCAACCCCATAGAATAGTGAGAACATGTTTTCAATGACTCTTTCTTCTTTAACAAATAAAAACCAGGGTCTACATACAAAACCCCATTATAAAAAATACGAAATGTGATCATAGAGGGGTGAATAGGATCTTTGCCAATTTATAACTTCGTTTAACTATTTAATTCTAATTTTGATTTACTTAAACTTTACTTTAAAATGCAACGAAATTATTAAAAAGTAAATCAAAATTAACTTTCAGCATGAACCTATCATGGACCATTAGGATTAGTCATACAGTATAGTGTTACCTACAGTAGGACAGCAGCAAACCTGATAGATTCCTTATGGTTGATTTTACTGAAGGTTTCACATTTTATTAACATTTTATTATTAAAGTAACTTTACAATGAGTTGAGTAGTTTACACAACAAATTTATCATAAAGCTTAAGACAAGAAACAATGCAAGCAACCACACAATGAACACCTAGATTTAAAGTGGTTCAACACTCATGTCCACTATCAACCGGTTCACCCCTGAGCCTTGTTATTTTTTATTAATAGTTCTCTAAAATATTACAGAATAAAAAATAAACAAAACCTAGTAATTTATTTACAAGTTGTAGAATCTGCTCAATTGTAAGTACGCTCCTAATGACTTTGATGGGCACGTTCTATCCAATAATTCCGATGAATTAGTAGCACCTGGTTATGGCAAGTGCTATGAAAATCTGTCTCCGATGACTCTAGTGAAGGCTGTGAACTTCAATGGATGTTGCAAATGATGCAGAAGTTCCTCATTGATTTGGGTTGACACTTTGTAGGCTAATTTGACTATAAATCCCACCCTTTAGCTTCCAAAAGATGGTATGGGTTTTAGGATGCTAACAATGGGACTTGATAGAATTTAATTATTGGTTCAACTCAAGGTCTAGATTGGCTCAATACCTCACTTTTGAATTGATTTGACAAAAATATTACTCTATGATCATTCATATATGTGTTTTGCATTATTGAGGCTTAGTCCCGTATTTATAGAATGCCAAATGCAAGCTCTAGAAGTCCCAAATGACTTTTTTCCAATGGAAAAAAAATAAAGTGTTGTGAAAGCTTTGAATTGGAGTTTCTATATATGGAATATCCAAGCACTCCAAGTTTCAAGTACGAGTGTTCAAACTTAGGGTTTCAAGCACTCCAATTAGAGCATTCGAGCGCTCCAACTCTAGCCCCTCTTAGGTATCTCAGAGTACTCAATTTTGAGCACTCCAAGCCTAGCTTCAAGCGCTTGAGACTTGAACTCTCTAATTTTTGTATTTTTCATTTTAAAATTAATTTTTAAACTTAAAGTGGTTCGAGACTATGCCTAGGGTCATATAATGGTCCATAATCCTTCCTAGGTCTAACTTTGGTCCACACTTGTCAAGCCCCAAAATCCATATACAAATCAAAGTCCATATATATACGGTATCACGAATTTCGGAGTGTGACATTGGGGGGTTCTTCTTTCTCTAAGTTGCCTCTTATAATTTTTTTTATTCTTTACCTTTTACATATATAAATTGACCATCCAATCTAAACATTCATAATTACTATTAAACATTCTAGTGAAATCTTAACAACAAATATAATATCCACTCTCAAGTGTAGTAGAAACATAATTGAATATAACATGCTAAACTATGCAGCAAAATAAAGTCATGTATCAATACCAAAAGGTCAATTCATTCAACTGACCATCATTTGTGACCATCCATACCGATTCACAAGATATCCACATCTCATCAAATAGAAGTAACAAAGTCTACTAAATTGACAGTCTATCAAATCCCTATCTTAAGTACATAATATGCAGGAAGCAAATGAAATAATGTAACAAAAATCAGGTTCTCTCATCCTCAAGATCCCTGTCTTGGACCAAACCTACAAAGAGTACACACTATGGGCCTTCATCTGAAATGGTTTTAAAAACATGGATAAGTTATAAAGCCTGTGAGAAAACATTTAAAATATCTTACGTAGTAAATCAATCTATGTATGAATACAACTCAATAATTAATCATAACATGTAGAGCATATGTGAATCGAGGCTAATCATAAATAATCATCAAAATCTAATAAGAGATGATCAATAACCAAAAGCCAACTCAATAAGGGTCTAGAATTGAAATGTGTAGTATGTAGCTTGTAAAAGAAAATGCATCACGTACGATACAAATGTTTACTTTTAAAATATTTATTTATAAGTAGGCTTGGGAACCTCTTGAATAGGTTGCTTTAGCTAATAGATTTCAAAATCCAATGCATGATAAAGGAACCCAATAGGGTCTCCGAAACCATACAACTCATGGTGGGCATCCAAGACTAAATCTCGTCAAATCAAATCAAATTGAATTAATCAACCCATGTAGGGTCTCTAAAACCAAATCTTATTAAATCAAATTAAATTGAATCAATAAATCTATGTAGGGTCTCCAAAATTAAATCTTGTTAAATCACATCAAATCAAATAAAACAACCCATGTAGGTCTCCGCTTGCCCAAAGGCCTACCTCTATGGGGTCTACGAATATGTATAACCCATAAAAATCCCCTAGGGCATGCTCACTATATTGTATCCCCAATGACAAGGTTTGTAGCTCACAAAAATCCCTCAAGGAATCAAGGGTGCTCATTGTACTGTATTGCCAATGGTAAGGTCTGTAGCCTGCAAAAATCTTGTAAGACATGAAGGGTTGTCCGCTAAAATTATCCTGAATGAGGGCGTAACCGGAAAAAATCCCCTAGGGAATTAAGGGTTTAGCCTGCAAAAATCCCCCAGAGTATCAAGAGTTATCCACTAAAACTCCCCCAAATGAGAGTGTAGCTTACAAAAATCTCCTAGGGCATCAAAGTTTATCCATTAAAATTCTCTGAGACGAGGGTGTAAAACCAAATCCATGTATCCAAAATGATATGTCGAAACCAATGTTTACACGTAGTAATATAGTACTACACAAGGAATGCTAAGCAAAAGATGTTCATGTAGTCAAAACTTGTATAAGAAGTCGAATCGTGGTAAAAAACTCTTGTTCCAAATAAAAACGAAGGTGTAAGCGCATGTCCAAAACTGAAACCAATCAAAAGAGTTGAAATCCCAATAAGGCACACAAATTGTAAAGTTCAATCATGTAACTCATAGTATCAAACATAAATCAACATTACTATGAAACAAGCTTGTAAAAGTATCAATATTATTAACAAGTGTATGAATTATATTAAGGAACATGCTTCAAAACTTGTCAACTTACGGAGAACCAATCCCAGATCATCAACACAATGAGTAGAGATCATAAATACATGAATTAAAGGAATGGTCATAGAATTATCGCATGACTTCATTATTCCCTTTTGATTTCACAAGGATTTAACTCTTATACTTCCAATTATAGATAAAAGACTTATGAATTCAATGATTCTATAATACTAGAGCACATAAATAAATATATCCCTTTTGAAACAATACCAAATTTGAGTAGATCTAATAATCAACTCATAGAATTCAAATCTCCATTTACTGGGACAAGTGATAGGAAGATGGAAGGAATGCCCCAATCAAATATGTAATTCATCAAGAACTTTATAGGTCTACTAATCAAATGATGAAAAATTGAAATCTCATACAATTTGAAGTATAACAATGGAGAAAATGACAAGGGAAACAAAGAAGTAACACATCAAATGTGTAGACTCATTTAAATCTTCATAGATCTAATAATCAAATGAAGTAAAACTAAGATCTCACACAAATTAAAGAATAACAATGAAAAAAATGACATGAAAACAAAGGGAGTAGCACATTAAGTATATAGACTAACTATCATTGATCTCTCTCTTGTCAATTCACAAGAGTTTCCACAATTCCCTTTCCTTTCTCTCTTTTCTCTGTAATTATCCACCAAACAGATCATTAAACACTTAATATCATAATTAATAAAGATTCTTTAATGAATCTAACTATAATTTCTTTAGATCTAAGGTTTTAGAAAACTTACCTAGCTTTTGGAGAAGATAACTCTCATCTTTTTCTCAATTCTCTCTTCTCTAGATCCCCTTTCTTCTATTTTGTAATTCTAAGCTTAAACTAGGCCATTTTAAGGTTATATACATGTCTTGTTCAGTTTTACCCTTGAGGAAAAATCTCCCTCGAAATTCATGCAACATTCATTTCCAAGTTTTATACCTACAAGTGCTCGCCTCGACTGGTGAGCTCTCGCATGGGGTTGCGAGCGCTCGGATCACCCACTACAAGCCCTCGCGTGGTGGAGCAAGCGTTGCGTAATCCTAAAAATTCCAGTTTCTGGAATTGGAACCACGAGCCCTTGACCCAATTGGCAATCCCTCGTGGTCCTTGATTTTCCAACACAAACCTACCATGGAAACAAAACTTTAACTTTTTTTAGAAAACTCTAATTTGCTCACCATTTGTTGCATTTGAAAGTAGACTCTTAAAACTTTCTAATGTTGTATGGTGTGCATTCTAATTTGTTTGGGATTGGTACGGGTTTTTCTATGAAGTTACCCTAATTACGCTCTTGGGACAACTTTAGAACTTGTCAAGTTCGTGACCCAGTTTTGTTCCCTTCATTGTAATTCACTTTATTTGGGTTCCAAAGATTATTATAGACTTTCCAACATATGTTTAAAAACATTTTTACCACTACACATACTTAATTATATTTTTACTCTTCTCATGCATTACGGGGTATTATATTTTCCCACACATAAATGAATTTCCTCACAATGGGAATACACTCCACATCCCTTCCCTTCTTCAGTTTAACCACCACGTAAGACAAATACCCTTGTCAACCCTTGTGAAACTAGTTACTAGCTTGGATGGTGAAGATAAGGCTTAGAAATAAACTTTTACATACTCTTTGAAATACAAACTCGGTTTGATATGGGATCCTAAACACCACTTTCTTAGTGTAGTAGTTCACAGTGACATGATACGACACCAACTAGTCCATCCCTAAAATGACATCAAAGTCTTTCATATCTAATAATATCAAATTGGGTGTCAACTCATACCCATCAATAATAGTCGTACAAGATTTGCATATGGTGTCTGCGATCATTGTCTCACCTAATGGAGTAGATATATAAAGTGCATCATTTAGTGGTACCGGTGTAGTGGTAACATGCTTCATGAAATCACACGATATAAAGGAATGCATAAAACCTGAATTAATGAGTATACGTGCAGTATGGTCAAAAAGTGAAAGAGTACCTGTAACCACAATCTTAGATGCCTCAACATCTTGCTCGGTGATGTCATACACTGTACCTTGGTCTCCGAACTTGGTCTCAAATCAATGGGCTAAGTTGTGGAGTCCTTCTTCCAAAGAGGGAAATATCAAATCAAATGGCCTACTTGGCCTCATGTATAGCACACTTCCATCTCTTTGAAGCATGGTCCAAAGTGTGGCCTCTTGTATTTTGGGCATGCCTTAGCTACCTTCTTTGTCTCAACCTCTCTTGCAGTCCTTTGAAAACCATCACGTTAGGAGTTTCCCTCTTTAAAAAACTGCCGGTTGGAAGCCATTTTGTGTCATGTACTCAGTGCCATTACAATTCATCACAGTCTTGCTCCACCAAATGTGCCGTCTCCATGACATCAACAAATGATCTAAATCTCAACGGTGTCATCCAAGTGTAAATGGCTGGTCACAACCTCTTTTAGAATTTCTTTGTCTTTCCTTCATCATCAAGGATGAAGTGGGATGCAAAACCGGCTTCCTATTGAAACACCAACCTGTTGCCTTGCATGAGTCTCAGAAACTCAGCTTCCTTTTGATCCCTAATACTCTCCGGAAAGTAGATGGTGTGAAAGTGGTCCAAAAACATATCCCTAGTCAATGGCGCCTCATCTAAAGACAAAGTGTGCTTAATGGCTCGCCGCCAATGTTTTGCTTCACCTCTCAAAACAAAAGTGGTCAGATTCACCTTTTGGTCCTCGGTATAGTCCATGACCTTAAAAATCTTTTATACTTGCATCAACCATGCCTCCGACTCCATGGAAGTAGATGTACCATGGAATTTGTGAGGTCCCATATGCTGGAACCTTTCCACGGTTCTATCTTCATGCCTAACATCCATGTCTCTAGGTGGCACACCACTTGCCACATGCTTCGAACTACATTGGTTAAATTTCGAATGGCCTCCCAAACACTAGCCGGACCAAAATCCTCTGGAAGTGTTTGTCATCAAAACAAGAAAGTGAAATTTCTTACTTAAATGTATAATAAGACTACGTAATAGTTAAGTGAAATCTCTCATGACTTGATAAGTTCCTTACAAACTATACTTTCCAAAGCTGAGGCCTTCATCTTAGCTTGTAAAATTATTATGCTAAATGCAAGTTCCAAGGTACATCTCTCAAGAGAGATAAAAATGCACCTTAGCTCACTGTAAAAGACCCACGTATATGTGGAGCTCATTGATCCCTTTTGTTACCTTTATTGGTGAAAACAATTTGGATTTATGCATGGAGGATCAACAATTGAAGCTATTTTCCTACTATGGAGATTGATGGAAAAGTATAGAGAGAAGAAGAAAGATCTTCACAAGGTCTTTATTGACCTAGAAAAGGCATATGAGAGAGTATCAAGAAAGGCCAATTGGTAGGTTTTGGATGAGAAAGGGATCCCAAGTAGTATATTGACCTAGTTAAGGATGTGTATGATGAAGTGATAACTAGCATTAGGACAATCGGGGGAGACACAAGTGAGTTTGCGATCATAGTAGGCTTGCACCAAGGATCAACATTAAGTCTTTACATTTTTTCCTTAGTTATGGATGAGTTAACTAGACATATATAGGAAGAGGTGCCATGGAATATGTTGTTTACTGATGATGTAGTGTTAATTGATGAGACTAGAGAGGGGTAAATGCCAAGTTAGATATTGGAGGGATGTTTTAAAATCAAATGGTTTTCAGATAAGCCAAACTAAAACAGAATATATGGAATGCAAGTTTAGCAAAAATAGGAGTATAAATGAGAAAGTAGTTAGAATTGATAACCAAAAGATAGGAGTGACCATTTTTGTTATCTTGGTTCAATCAAGCACAAAGAGGGAGATATTATAGATTATGTTGTTGGAAACGGTTTTGAGTAACCCAGATTTTGACTTTGCCCAGATATAAAATCTAATCATTTGGCTATCTTTGAACCAAAATAAAAGTGAGACCCACAAGTCATTTGAGGTGGATCCACATAGATTTGTGTTCACCTCATTGAGGATAACAACACCGTATTGTTGGTTACATAAAACCGTTAATGGGTGAATGAGAAATTGTCTCCAAAAGTGCCCAGTTGAACACTGGTTAAAGGGTGTAAAACTTGAATAGTCCCACATTGGTTAGCCTATAAAATTTTGTATGTTTATATACAGTTATGTTACTACAACAAAAAAGGTCTTGTATAATGTTTAAAAAACGCTGTCTATAACTATAGACAATGTTTTTTAAACGGTGTTTCGAGGTGCGTCAGCAAAAGTCAAAACCTTTGGACAGCGTTTTCAAAACGCTGTCTATAGTACTTTAGATAGCATTTTAAAACGTTGATTTTTTTTTTAAGACATACTTTAGACAATGTTTAACCTTACCAAATAAAGTACATTTGCCTTTCTAAGGTGGTTAATGTCGATAGAAACAATCTCGGCTTCCTAGAGCAGCAAATCTCTATCTGGGTATTTGTATTCCTTCTTTGCACATCAAACTACAAATATGTTATTGTAGAAAATCTGATTCAGGAATTCAACTAAAATTCTAGTGTGGTTTATTATAAAGGGTCCTATTACCGAATGCTTGAATAAAACCATACCTTGGGTGTATTCCTCACTAGAATTTTATTTGGTTTTAGATCCTTGAGGATGCCCATTTAGGTCCAACTAACAGATCTGCATTAAATTAGATAATTAAAAACTTTTTAAGAAGAGATTGTCATTGGCTCAATGAAACATAACTAATAAGGAACACTAAACTCATTAGGAATTCATGAAAGAAAAAAAATTGCAGCCAAAATTAGAAGATCAATGATACTAGAAGATGCATTGAATCAAACCAGATTAATAGTCTTAATCTTACTCCATTCTATGTGTTGTGCTTCCCCACTTCAATGCAGAAATCCAACCATAACAATCTTGCTCCTAGAGTAGAGTGGCACCACCCGAAAAACTATACCAATCAAACCTCTAGGTTGTCCACAGCCAGACCAGGCAAAAGCCAAAGGCTAAATTCTCTTTTCGATATTCAAACTTGTTTCATTTACGATGCAAGTCATATTTATGGACAAGTATGGGGCAGCAAACCTCTTTATCTTTCTTTTTAAACCCAAAAATGGAAATTGACCTTAAATAAACTTCCTAAACTTAGTTTCTAATTTCAAGACAAGTTTAATTGTTAGTAGTGGCTTCCAAAAATCCTTCGGTAAAACAAAAGCAACTAGTAAAACATAAATAATAGCTTTTTATAAACCAATTTAAAAGGTTGATAACATTCCCAAAACAATGATAAAATTCTTGTGACCTTGATTCAGAGTACAAACTTAATACAAATAATATGTATCCTCTTGCTTGAAACAATATACATAGTTTGTGTATTATCTAAAAATACTATAACAACAGTTTACTATAGATTTTGCAAACAAAGAAGATCCATTATTCTAGTTATTGCAACCCCCCATACCATCCTTGGGTAATGATGAGATTGACGTTTACATAACTATGGATGTAACTTGGTTAAACTCTAAAAAATGTGGAATATGATATTGGTACTGGAAACTATTTTGATCACTAAATCTAAGTTCTACAAGAATGAGTATTACTTAGTACTAACAATTCTATAAATTTGAAATGAAAACATAGGTTTTTCTGTTATGGAATTTTGAGAAAGCCAAAACTTAGAAGCTGGGTTTTCCTTATCTACTTCAGATTTTTGGAGAAAAATAAAATTTCCCAACTGGGTTTTGCTTATCTATTTGGAAAATTAGGTTCTGTTTTGCATGTAATGAATTCTGGTATAAAGAGTTTAAAATCTTACTAGGATATGCAAAACTGGCCGTGTTGGCAAGATCAACTGAAAACTCAATTTTTGAAGCCAAAGGAAGTGCTGGAGGATAAGGATAGGGCTGCTACCTTTGCACTCAAATCTGAATCAGTTGAACACATGTTCTGCCCTGGTAATTTCTCAGCTAATTGCTACTTCTTTGCATGCTAAAGTTGTGCCTAGATTTCTAAATCCACCAAATAACTTTGTCATTACTTAGTTTCATCCTTAAACAACCACAACCTTCCCTTAATTAATAATTATAAAACCATCATCCGTTAACCTTTAGTGTTCCAACTAGTTCCTCTTAATTCAGCCTCTTCACACCCTTAATC
>JAOXJP010183606.1:0-12408 GCA_025762735.1 Platanus orientalis
TTCATATGATGATCATGGGAAAGCATATATAGATATGTGATTGTTTAAATGAATTTTACTAATTTCTTTGTTCAAGAACGGTAAACCTCCCAACAGTCCATCTCTCTTTCTCTCTCTCCACACAACCCATTTATTGCTTCGAAGCTCTCCAATTCCCCACTGAATCCGTTTGCCTCAACCTGATCTATTATAATGTTAGGGAGGGAAAAGGGGGCAGTTGGCATTGCAATTATCAACTACCAGGATTGAGTAATGCATTACACTGGTAGTATAGTTTTGTTCTTGTGAGTTTTTTATTGTAATGGTCCAAAACTCTCCAATTTTTGGTCCTGAATACCAATTCTCATCTTCCTGAATTCCATGAATCAATTGAAATTATAGGAAATCCAATATATTAGAGCTTAAGGCATTAATGGAGGATATCTTGCAATATTGAAGTGTTCAGAAAAAAGAAATGACTTGAGGAGATGTGAATGAATTAACATCTATTAATTTAAGCAATCTGACCTAAGAGATGGCAAATGTCTGCCGAATCCAGGCTCAGGCTCGGCTCATTGAGCTTAAAACAAGGCTTAGGTTTGGCTCATGATGAGTCAAGCTCCGAGCCGAGCCAAGGTAGCTCAGCTCAGTGACAGCCCTACCATTTGCCATAGCTTTTGAAGAACCTCATTCTCAACAAAACATATGCAATGCTTAGTAAGTAGTTTATGAAATACTAATGGTTCATTTCATTTATTAAGCATGCAGTACACAATTATGATTGCAGATGGTGGTCCAAGTCACCCAACCTATGGTGGAGTGATCAATATTACTGTATATTTATGGGATGACAATGATCTATCAATAACTTGACTGTTACTTTTTTTTTTTATTAACAATTGTGTATTTTTCGGGGACAATGATCCTGTATAACTACTCTCTATCTAGTATTCCTCAACAACTCTGCATTTTCTTTGGACATGAACTCAGCAAAAGCACTGGCAATGCTGGTGGCAAGATAGCTTATGGTAGGCATATTGTTAAACCTCATTTGTATTACTAATATTGGGTACACTAACAGACCCAAATGCACCGCTTTGACAACCATCTCTCTCTTCCATGAGCTCCATCATCTGACCAATTGCTTTTACAACTTTGTTCTCTTCAAATGTATTTCAACAACCCAATGTTATATGAAAGCATAAATATCAAAATTGAGTTGGGGTGGTTTATTCACAGTACGAACAACGGGGCACGTTCAACCAAGCAGTTTCAACCAAAAATGGGGGCACATTCACAGCCAACTTCTTGAATTCCTACACTTTTCGAAACTTATTGTTTGGGAGATATTGGTATCAGAATCTAGGTTTTAGCCAACTTGAAATGACAAATCTTACATGGGAGATTCACCTATATTTAGCGAGACAAATATCCAATGAATCCAGCATCCAATGGGAATGAAGGCACTTCTTGGGCATCGGAATATTGAGAAGATGGTTGAACCACTAATTGACAGAATTAGGTACTGCAAACTCCACCACGGGATCAGGATTGGCAGGATCAATTGATCCTTAAAACATGGATATGATATGAAAAAAGCCCAACCTTGAAACATGGACCGGTTGATCCTTGAAACATTGTTTAATTGGACAGTTGAATGTATTGAAATGTATTAAGTATATTAACTCTAACATCTCCTATAACACAGTTAATTGATTTATTTAAGGTTATGTATATCAACTCTAACCTCTCTTACAATCTTATAGTTTTAGGAGAGATGGTTAATTGCTTTATTTAAGATGGTATCAGATCAGGTTTTAGGTTGCGAGTTCAAATCTCCCCGTAGATGCAATTATTCTTTCGGACTCATTGTGCACATGTATGCACCATCTATGGAGTCACACCTAGTTCCCCGTGTTCATTTGTTCAGGAGAGTCCCTCTTGACGGGGAGTGTGAAAATATATTTAGTATATTAACTCTAACCTCTCCTACAACCTGAGGGTTTAGAAGGATGGCTAGATCCTTGAAACATTGTTTATTTACAATGTTTAATTATTATTAAAAGGGCTCCTTCTCCTTGAATTATATTAGCAGAGAAAGAAAGAAGCCTTTTTAGCTTTTCTATTAAGCACCTCCCAATCTGCTCTCAGGTCTATTGACTGTTATACGTAGAAAACAAGAGTAAGACACTTAACAAGTACTTACAGTGCGATGTATACAAAAACTTAAAGCTCTCACTTGAAGTTTTAATTTTTTTTCTTGTCGCTTTTGCATTTTTAAAATGTGGTTAAAATGTGAGATCATGTAAACCATCGGTCGAACTCGGTTCGACTTGAACATCCACCTTACCGTATTGATGACCGGTCCGGTTCTTAAAACTATATTATCATACATATAGACGCAGAGGGAGCGCGCGAAAGGGCGGTCATGTTCTGGTTCTCTACAACTAAAAGGAAAGGAGCTCTTTTGAATTTTCTGCCGGAGTTCGGCCTCCGAGTTCTGACATCTAAGGTGAACAACTTTTTTTTTTTTCTTTTTTTCTTTCTCTTTTGTGTTTGTTCGATTCCGGTAAGTGTCTGGTATGTTTTGTTTTTCCCTCTTTAGGGGCTTTTGCAGCAACAAAAACGATTACTTTTGACAGATTTAATCGTATTTCGCTATCTTTTCAATCTTCTTGCGTAGATTTTGTGTGTGTGTGTGTGTGTGTGTGTTTTATAGGCCTTCTTTTCTTGATTTGCGAACTTAACAAGTAATGTTGTCTTTTGTTTTCTGCGTTTGATGATTGCCAAGTTCTAAGTTGTGAAGATTTGGGGGGCTTTACGAATATTTCTAAATAAACAAGGTATTTTTTCTATTTGAGTTTCGATTCCACTGCAGTGGTGGAGTCTATGTCCAGGTCCTCTTTAATGATCTTGTTTTCTTCTCTATAATGCAGCAGGTTGTGATTTATTGATTTTTGACAAGTCTTCAAGATTTCAAGATTGGAAGCCCCAATTACTGGCATATTAAAATAATCCCTGGTTTCCTTTTTATCCAGGGTTGTGATTTATTATTTTTCTCATGTGATCTCGTTTTGCGTTAACTGTCACTGTCGTTCCAAAATTGAGAACCGGAAGAAAGTCTTCTGGATTTTGCTATAAACGATCCGAAGTGATTTGCTAAATAAGATACAGGCAAGAGGGAAGTCAAAGGGCTACAGAAGTGTATATAGTCAGCTTTCCTGCATAAGAGCCATATGCAAGTAGCATCAGAGTAATATATTTTGTTTCTGCTTATCTCTATGAAGCTTGTAAGTTTCTCTAACTTAATCCCTCTCCAAATATTTGCTATTATTTGTGTGTTTTCCCTTCAATGTTTACTTCTTTTCTTACAGACGTGTTTGAGCAAAGGAGGGGGCTTCCAATTCCCGCCATGTCAGATGATCAATCTGTGCGGGTTTCGAATTTTACTCGATTGCCCAATAGACCTTTCAGCCCTTACAATTTTCTCTCCGGTTCCCGCTGATTCTTATGAAACTCCAAATGTTGAATTTCACAATTATTTGGCCGAGAAATCGTCAACTTTGGATTCTGGGGATAGAATGAGGTGGAGAGAAGAAAAACCACTCGAAAGGAACAACTTGATAAGAGCAGAGCCTTGGTATAAAACTGTTAACAATTTGCACCTATGGGATGCCTCTTTCATTGATGTTATATTGATCTCAAGCCCAATGGGCATGCTTGGGCTGCCATTTCTTACTCGAAATAAAAATTTCTCTGCTAAGGTAATCTAATGGTACAAACCTGTTGTTAGAGATTCTATTTGAATGTTTTTGAATGGATTTGTTTTGGGTATATCGGGTCAGATTTACGCAACTGAGGCAACAGCAAGGCTTGGGCAGCTTATGATGGAAGATCTTGTTTCAATGCATATGGAAACAAAGCAATTTTATGGACCTGAGGAGTATGTTTTTCCTCAATGGTTAAAATGGGAAGAGCTTGAAATGCTTCCATCTACATTGAAGGAGATTGTAATGGGCAAAGATGGGGCAGAGTTGGGTAGTTGGCAACCCTTGTATAGGTAACCATACTGTACATTTTAATTCTAAAAATCATTAGTTTCTTCGTTTCCTTATTATGATTGACTGTTATTTGGGGACTTGATAAATGATGTGTGTCAGTGTAGCAGATGTGAAGGATTGCATGCAGAAAGTTCAGTCTGTCAAATATGCTGAAGAAGTCTGCTACAATGGAATATTGATCATAAAAGCATTCAGCTCTGGCCTTGAAATAGGAACTTCTAACTGGACGATAAATGGTCCAGGGAGAAATATTACATGCCTGTCAAGCTCGATCTTTAAATCTGGTCATGCGATGAATTTCGATTACCATTCTCTTCAAGGGAATGATCTGGTTGTTTTCTCAGATTTCTCATCATTGCATGACGAGGCCAATCTTAGTATGGATGTTTATGGCAGTGAGAATGAGGCACAACCAGAGGTCATCCGTCCATGCGGTTATGCTTCCTCAGCCTTCAGGTATATTCTATGTGATTCCAGCTGTATTTTTGAGGGGCTTCGCATTGTTTTTTGCTGGATCCCTATCTTCAGATTCATTACTTGCCGGACTTTTTGTTAGTTATAGCCTCGTTCTGCTACAATTGGAACATATAAGTTTCTATGATCAACATGTGGCAGGGGTGACAATTATAATGAGGAAAATTTCATCAAATCTGTATTTGATACTGAAGAGCATTCTGAGGAGATGGACAAACTTGCTTTCATATGCTCCTGTGCCATAGATTCTCTTAATGAAGGAGGTTCTGTCCTTATACCCATTGGTCAACTTGGAATTGTACTACAGCTTTTGGAGCAGATGTCAAAATCCTTAGAATCTTCAAATCTAAAGGTATAATGTTTATTTATTTTATTTGCTGCAAACATTGAAATAACTATATTAATTCATGCTACAGATTCATGAGTTCAGCATCCTTTATTGTCATGGTTCACTAAATTTGGTTGGAGCTGAGAATAGGCATTGATTGATGAACTTCAATGATGAAATAACTGAAGGAAAGGGTTTATTAAATTTTCTCTTGATTGGTATACATAATATGGATGATCAACTTGCGTAATATTTTTTCTTATGGTTCCATTTGTTTTCTTGTAAAACTTTGATGGGGGTAAAACAGAATGCAGGCAAAACTGGCATCTGTAGCAATTGTACTTTTGTCACATTTGACATTGAAACCAAGACAAGAACTGAAATTCAATGCATGAGCAGAGAAATTTGCAGAGTAAGGCACTATTTGAATCAAAATTCATCCAATATAGGGAAGCATCGTTGAAATGAGCATCTAAAAGAGTTCAAATGAAGTCAAAAACACATTTGCCGAGAAGAAGAAGAATGGGCTTCTTTTGATAGAGACGGCAAGGAAGCTACAGAGTGAAAATGAAAACTGGGGTGAGATCGTCCAGGTTCAAAATGGGCTTCAGTTGATAAGCCATCAAAGAGAGAAGAAGAGGAGGAATATGAACCCAGATATTCTTAGACCATACAGCACCACAAACACAACAGTGAATGAGATTGCAATAAAACAGAGCATACAGAAGATCACATGTCCTATCTTCTCGAATAAACCCAATTTAGAGAACTCATACGTAACAAAGAACTGATCAAGATATTGCCAAGTAGTAATTGGATGATAAGCAACAAACACATCTATGATGTCCTGACCAGCAAGATTCAAGAGCAGTTGATCACCACCTGGGTGGTCCTAAGCCCAATCCGTAACATCATAGATCTTCCCTAAATCGAGATCCGCAGATCTCCAGCTTTGTTATGCTTTTTGAGTTCATACGATGAAAAATACCTTTGGAGCAAATCAGAAGAAGAGAAATCAGAGAAAACCTACAAAGATGTATGAAGAACGGTCCCTCTACCCTTTAATCTCTTCCTTTCCCAGTCATGAAAGGAAAAGACTTAAGGGATGGTTTTCTTGGAACACCTCCACAGGGATTTGATCGGTTCTCTCTCCTGAGCTTTCTTTCATCTGTTTGCTATTTTGAAGGGGATGTGGTTTACAGCGAGGCAGATCAAAGAAGCGGCACAAATTCCATTTGAGAACGAAAATTAAAATCTGGCCAAATAGAAGAAGCACCAAACACGATAGAGGGTCCCTACCTGTCTGTCTGGTTTGGAAATATGAGCAGGATTCCTATTCAATGAGGACTCTTACATGAGATCTCACTTGTCGTCGGTTCATAGGTTCTATTGCTGAAAACAATAAAAGCAAACAAACCCCAAAATAGAAGGAATTGGCAAGGAGAAGGGAAGAAATGGAGAGAAGAAATGGAAGAAGAGGAAGACAAAGAAGAAGGAAATAAGGAAGGAAGAAGAAGAGGAGGAGGAGGAGGAGGAGGAGGAGGAGACGACTTACCAGGGAGGGGGAGGAGCACTTTCATTTCAAGAAGCCCCTTTTTTTAAGTTTTGTCTTTTCCGGTTGAGGGCTTATAGCATGCGTGTTTTTCCTTGTAAGCAACTTACGACCATTTCGTAAGTAAAACTAATACCCACCTGGCATGTAAATGTGTCAGTTTTGGGAATCTTTTACAAGCTCCAATTTGTTTTAATATCAAACAAAAAATAGAAAACAAACTTTTCAATAAAGTTTGTTTTCAGACCATTTTACGAACAAACAAATGGAGCCTAAATAAAATTGTTTCCCCACCAAAATAGATGTTTAGTTTTATGTAGATGTTTTGGTCTCTGAACAATGCTAGTGGTGATTTTAGAAGCTAGATAATCACTTAATCTTCTTTAAACCTTGTTAGTACTGGGTGGATGTTCTCTCTCTCTCTCTCTCTCTTTCTCTCTCTATCTCCCATGTTTTTGGATTAGCTCTCTCAATAGCTATTATCTTTCTTTCTTTTTCTTTTTCTTTTCTTCTTCTTTGTTCTTCTTCGTTCTTCTTCGTTTTGTGATAAGCAGAGGAATTCATTAATCAAGAGGGGAGACCCCAATATCTTTTTTTTGATAGGTATAATCCTTTGTCAAGCATTTTCTGGATCCCTAAGTATAGAGTTGGTGGAAAATTATAAAGGGATGTTATTTAGGTTGTTCTTTATAAGCATGAGAAACTGTGTAGTCAATTGGAAATGTGTTGTTCCATAGATGAATGCTGTTTGGGTGAATTTTTTAAGACTGGGATGCAGCTGGATTGGTGAAACTCTACTGAAATGCTATAGCAAAGAAGGATATTTGGTGGGTCATGATGTAGGCTAGAGTGGGGCTGATTTGGGTATCCTTTTCTCTTGCATTTGACTGCAAGATTTGAGTTGTGGAAGTCAAGATCAATGGGAATATATGTAAGTATTTATGTATGACATTTTTAAAGAGTAGTTTAGTGTTGGTTGAACTTTGAAGAGCTAGATTCTGCTAAGTATTGCAAAAGTAAATGGCAGACATTATAGGTTTTGTATTGGTTTGTAATTAATGAAACCCCTTTTGGTTCAGTGCATACCTAAGATGCATTTAAGGGCTTTGAGATCCAACTTGGACCTATCAGACTTGGAAACATGGACATAACAAATGCATCCAAACATGTTAGGGGGAATAGAGAAAACGTGGGAGGAACATGAAAGAAGCTTATGAAAAGATTTGAAACCAAGGATGTTGGATGGCATATGGTTCATCAAATAGGTTGTAGTCTGAATTTTGAAATGCATTTGATGTAGAATAGTTTGGAACAGCTAGGTAAATGACGTGGGATGGTTCAGGGACAGCTTGGTTGTTGTGTGTAAGGCTTAATTTGGGATGGACAGGGTAAAGAAAGGGAACAGGGAATGATGATAAGTATAGGCTGAATCTCTCAACCTATCTAGAGAAAAGAATCTCACCTCCTCTAGATCTAAGAAGACATCTCACCTTCTTAAAGACTCCAACACCAGAGAACTGAAATTTTATTTTATTGTTTGAATGGTAAGGAGATATTTGAAAATAGCAAAATATAAAGAGAAATGAAATTTTATTACTCAAAATATGGCTTATTACAACTTGAAGTAAACCTCTATTTATAGGAGTAATTGCCAACCATCCTTCCTAAATCACTCCCATGATTCAAGTGCTCAATAGTAACTTACCTTAAATCATTTTCATGTTTAAGGAATGTCCACACACTTTCCTTGGGAAAGGGTCTGTTCTCCAAAGGACAAAGGGGGAGTAGAGATCCGGTGCCTGAAGTCCATGAATAAGGCTCTTCTTTGTAAATGGCTATGGAGATTTGGGTCTGAACCTGGGTCTTTATGGAGACAGGTGGTCGCTGCCAAGTATGAAACTATGGATGGATGGGAACCATTGATTCAAAGGGGGGTGTTTGGTTGCAACCCGTGAAGGGGTGGCCTTTGAGGTTGGGGATGGCAGACGCGTTAAATTCTGGGAGGATACATGGTGTGGGGAAAGGATGCTTAAAAATGAATTTACAGACATGTATGGATTAGCGATTGATCCCAAGGTGTTGGTAGCAAATTGCATATCTCTTATGGGTGGGGTGATAGTGTGGAACTTGACTCTTAGAAGAAACTTGTTTGATTGGAAGATTCCAAGTGTGACCAAACTTTTATCCTGGCTGCAAGCTATGCATATTAATATGTCCCAGGATGATAGGAGGACGTGGAAGATTGCTTCAAGAGGTGAATTTTCAGTTAGCTCTTGTTTTGGGCATGTGACAACATCTAGAATTCGTGTGGGACCATGGAAGATGGTTTGGAACAATGGGCTGCCCCCTAAAGTTCAGTTTTTCACGTGGACTGCAATTTTGGAGAAAATTCCCACCATGGATGCCTTATGGAGGAAAGGCTTTTCTCTACCAAGTATATGCCTCTTATGTTATCAAGATGCGGAATTGGTCAACCACTTGTTTATGCACTGCCCTTATTCTTGAGAGATTTGGTGTGGCCTATCAAGGGACTTTGGGACTACTTGTGTTGCCTCATTAAACATTGGGGGGCTTCTATCCGGATGGAGTCATTTGGGGTTGAATGCTTTTGACAAGAGGTTGTGGCGTTTGGTCCCTAGTGCGGTTGGTTGGGCAATTTGGCTAGAAAGGAATAATAGGGTCTTTCAAGGGCATTTGGAACCAGCTTGGAAGGTTTACAGGCGGGCTAGAGAGTATGTGGTTTTTTGGGCTAGGAGATGTAAAGGCTATGAGGGGGTGCAAAATGGGGACCTCATTAGGTATTGGGAGAGAAGTATAGGGTTGGCTGTGTCTTAGTTGGGGCAGGGCATTCCCGGGTTTTGTGGTCTCTCCTCCATTTCCTAGGGAGTTTCCTTTTGCCTTGGGTATATCATTTTTCCTCAATATAAATTTTTTCTGATCAAAAAAAATTCACCTTCCTGGTGAACTTCGTTACCCTTTTTCAAATCTTTAATAAATCTCTATTTCCAAATAAACTAAAAAGTTGCACTTGCCCTTTGATATTTAGTAGTTTACTAGAGTTGTTTTAAATGTTTAGAGGAAAACCTGAATAACTAAATAGACTTGGGTAATATTAGAGAGTGCACTAAATCGAGTCTCATGTAAATACAAATGCAAGGTGTCAAAGAGCACATGTAAGTCCTGGTATACCAGAATGCTGCTGGGATTTTCTCAGAACTTACCTATGAAGTACATAGAAATAACTAAGTCTCAGTGAAACACTACTGCATCAATTAGTGAAATCACCAATGTGCATAGAACTGAGGAAGGTTCTATTAAAAAAAAGTAAAAAAAAAAAAAAAAAGACTTCAAACACAAACAAAGCATTCATTCAACAATTAACTAAAAGCACTAGGACAGCTCCATCTTGTAAAAGATTAGCATGAAGCAATAGGATCATAAGAAATTTCTAGTAAGCCATTACTTGAGACAATAACACCTCAGAAAACCCATGTTTACTAAGCAACAAAACCAATGCAAAAAAAAGCAGTGGAAAAGCTGACCTGCAAAGATTCCCAGATGATTGCTACGAAGAATCAGCTGAAGGGGCAAGGGAATGGTTTACAACCAATGGAGGGCGTAGAGCACGGTGGTTTGCCTGTTTTTGCTTTCGGGCCTGGAACATCTCTTCCGTCTCAATCACAACCAATCTCTTAACCTAAGAAAGTGAGGTGAGGGAAGAGAGAGAATTAGTAAGCAAACCAGGATGACAAAAACCTAATGACAGAGACAAAGAGGTATTACTAATCACAGCTAACTTTAGAACCTGTTGAAGCATTCCCCTGACAGTAGGTGTGTTCCATCGCATGACAGTTCGGTTGCATTTGCGTAGACGCAGTGCCTCCAAGGTGCGTCTGTGAAGCCTCCTGGTGCCCGGAATGCCCCTCGCCAAGGTAATATATAGGTGAGGACTCCATGCAATTGGAACAGAAGCTTTGAAAGCCTTAAAAGCATTCATTTCCACTCTCTTCACTTACATTACCCAAGAACATTTATAATAAATAATCTGTATCCAAAAAATGAAAAGAAAGAGACAAAAAGAAAAGGGACCACAAACAAAACAAAAACAAAAACAAAAAAATCCTACGCACAAGAATGAAATAAAATGCAAGAAGCAGACAGAATAAGTGAATAACACAATGGAAAAGTATATAGACCAAGCTAGTTTTAGTGGCAAAAAAAATTAACAAATTATTACTTTAAAAGAGCTTTTATTAAACATGAAGTCATCAAGTTAACAAACTTCCAATATTATAGAGTTTTTCAAAGGAAATTATGTTAAACATGCAATAATCAATTTCAACCGAATTCACAAACAAAAGAATCATAAAAATCAAAAAGTATATAATTAGATGAACAGCTGAATAAAAATTTTCTTGTACCATACTAAGTATAAATGGCTACCTAATAATAGTTAAACACAAGGATTCTTTGATCATTAAAAACATAAAAATATATTCATAAATCTTCCAAAACTAATGATTCATGAGATTAACTAGTACATTTATAGCCCTAGAACTTAAATTGATTGTGTTACCTTTTCCATTTTATCTTGCTGATTTTATCTCTGAATACATAAACATATACAACAACAACAACAACAACAACAAACAGCCTTATCCCAACTATTTGGGGTGAATACATAAACATATAAAAATTAAAAATCAAAAATCAAAAGAATAGAATTCAAATCAATATAATAATAAGAAAATGATGTTTTATATCCAACATTAATCTTTAAATGAAATTTTGATTTTGTGTGTTGATGAATGTATGATTTAAAGCATTTCTTATAATTAATTTGAAACATAATAATAATAAAAGAATTTTTTTTGGATGAATAATAATAGTAGGAGTAGTAGTAGTAGTAGTAATAATAATAATAATAATAATAATAATAATATTATTATTATTATTATTATTATTAATGAGAAAAAACTGCATACAAGTTTTTCTTTTTCTTTTTCTTTTTTTTTTTTTGAAGAGTACGAAGAAAAGGGAAGAATTATCATTAAAAAGGACACTTGAGTAGTGAAAAACTAGTGGAGACAAAAAAAAAACAAACAAAACAAAACAAATACAAGAAAAAGCAACCAGCCCAAAATAAAAAGGACACTATCTCATGGAGAGGAGAGTTTCCCAATTCCACACCGAAGACCAATCATCAATGTCGAAATCTCTCCTCACCAAAGCCCAGTCATAGAATTCTAAACCTTGACACAAAGGTCATCGATACCACCTATTTTGCTCTCAAAACTAATCTTACTTTTCTCCTTCCATTCCAACATAGGACTTCAAGAAGAAACACCCAAATCATTTAGGAATCTCCTCCAAACCTGTTAGGAACCAACCAGAGAATAAGGATCAAACAACCACCCCACCCCCAACTGGACAAGAAAGGAACACCACCATTGATGCCCAAAACCACAATGCATAAGCAAGTGGTCCACCAATTCTTCCTCTAAATAGCACAAAACACACCTATTTGCTAAATTCCATACTCTCCTTTCCAAATGATCCATGGTAAGAATTTTGTCCAAGATGGATGGAATTCCAATTGAAGAAAACCATTTTAGAGGGAATTCCTTTGTACCACACCCACTTATGGGGAAACAAAGAACTAGACAGACTATGCATAGCAGTGTAAACAGATTTGATTGAAAATTTTCCTTCTCTTTCCTTGGACCATAATCTCCTATCCTTCTCTTTATATATTGTAGCCATTCTTGGCTGTAATCTGTTTTATCTTCCATTAATAAAATAAATTGTTAATCATAAAAAAAATAAAAGTAAAGATCTCTCATCCATTCATCTTCCCAAAACTTGATCTCTTCTCTAAATCTCAACTTAAAACTAATGAACTTGTTGAAAGCCTCTTTGTTTCAGATAATTGATTTCCAGATACACTATCCATGATCCCTCCAACACTTCTTAGGATCCCAAGGTGAGTCCATCCCATATTTAGCCACCACCAC
>JAOXJP010183617.1:0-12408 GCA_025762735.1 Platanus orientalis
TTGATTCACTTTGACCCGATTAATGAATGGGTTGGGTTTGGGTTGAGCCATTTAGTCATATACCTTTAACTTTACATGACACGAATGTGACCCGCCAACATGAATTATCACATAACCTGCGAACTGGACAAGAAATAAGCAAGTTAGGGTTGACTGTAAACGTGTTTCGGGTCAAAGAGGGTTTACCCCCTTTGACATGATTAATAAATGGGTTTGGTTAGGGTTGAGCCATATAGTCGTATACCCTTATCTCTACATGACACGAACCCGACCTGCCAACATGAATTGTCAGGTTGTAGAATTGTTGTAGTATGAATCATCATCTCCTCTCCCACCTCAGATTTGGTGCGATGCCTAATGTCAATCCAAGGTCAGACCGACATTAGAGGCCGACACATTAGCACCAAAAAAGTGATTTACACTTTTTGAGATGCTTTTCACTTTTTGATGCTGATATGTCAGCCTTTGATGCCGGGCTAACCTTGGGCTGGCTTAAGGGGGTCATACCAAATCCTTGGGGTCTCCACTCAGATTGGGGAGGTACTAGACGATAAATGATCAAGCATGGGACACTCGATAAAGGGTATTTTTGGTAAAAAACTAGTACTATGGTGTTGATGTGTACAGCCTGATTTCTTTAATTCCCACGGTTTCTAGCTATCCACTGGTGTGAAACTTCTCTTATACTCTCTACTCTCGTCTCTATCTATTCTCTCCTAAAATCTCTTTTACCTAATGTCCCACTACTCTATCCATTCATATATTATCTCCTAAAATCTCTACCACCTTTCTGACTCTCTTTATAACTCTTTTCCTAAAATAATTATTCTTTTATTTCCATTTAAAAAATAACTCCCCTACCTTAACGTCCAACATCTTTCACTTCTCTATAACTTCTATCTTTAAATGACTCTTATAATTGTTTCTATTTATAAAAAAATATCTTTTAACGTGACAATGTTCACCTTTATTCTATATGTTTTAAATCTAAATTATTTATTTATATAGTATAAGATTTATATATCCATTTTCTTTAATTGATATTTTCAAGTTTTATTTATTTTTAACTTTCATTAGTCACTCACCTAAGTTTACACAGGTTCATTTGTTAGCGGTACCTATATACTGTTGTAACATCAAATTTTATATATATTTTGTATGACACTTGAAGTGTTCAAATTCCCAACATTTCGAGGGTTTTTGGTTTATTATTTTATGTGTGAAGACTTTCACTCTAAATCTCTAAAAGAGACTTGTTAATTACAGTCGTTAGTGGTAAATCTCTGATTTCTTAATAGTTACACGACTCGTAAGACAAGATTGCATAAAATACAAATGTTAAGATGTATCAATAATATGGTGAAGTGCGAAATCCAAGAACTTCTCTCTTTCTTTTCTTTACAACTTTTGAACTTTACCTAACTTGAGAACTAACTCCACATTCATTAGCTTGTGTCTTATTCATTGTGCATCACAGAGGTATGATGGACATGCTAGCTAAAAGAAAATTAGCTTGGAACTTGAAAACTTTACCTGGTGAGGAGGTTACGAATTGATAGGAGCAGTGAAGAAATGACTCTTTAGAAGTATTCTGAGCCTTGAAGAATGAAAGTCGAATCCCTTCAATAGACAAATCCCCTTATTAATATAGATGCTGGGTTTGCCTTTTCATGCACGACTCTTTGATTTTGCATGAGAAAATGTCAATGTGGCTCTTCTTGATTGACTCTAAAGATATTCTTCTTGTTCGTCAAACTCCTTTCTTAATATGAATTTGAGTTGAATTCTATCTTAATCCTTTGATTTGAGGGATTTTATAGGTGTGGTAGAGTCTAGTTAAAATGAAATTCTCATTCAACAGATTCTTGCTTATTTCAGAGATTCTATATATATTTGACAAAGTCCTTACAAATATCATTGTTTCTTAATTCTTTGGGATGTTGAATAATTGTCTTTGTGGGATTCGAGCTGCAAAAATTAACTTTGTACTTCCTCGTGAAACACTGTTTATCCTTAACGAGAAGTGCTCTTCGAGAGGTGTGTGTTCCTCGCGAGGTACTGTTCATCACTCGCGATAGTACCTCTTCACAAAGCACTATTCATTACTCGTGAGAGGGGTATTTTAGTCATTTCATAAAAATTAGTGTGCCAACAACTGTTATGATAATTGTAGAGTTAAGAGATGACAATGTCCTAGTCACTTATCACACTTTGCTTAAAACAATATTCTCCCTCTACTCCATTCTTAAAGTAAGATTTAGAGACTATAACTAACCACAACAAATTCATCTCTAGGATAAAATTGGCCCAATCAAAGTTGTATTGTTGGTTGATGGTTTGTAGCACCGAAAGATTAACCCTTGAACACTTGTTAGATAATTTTCCAGAAAATGTATACACTAAAGACACTTTGGAGATGTGTCTAGTTTTGTAGGCACCTTTTGGTACGAAGAAACACAAACAAGTGTCTGTGCATATTTGCCCATGTCTGTAAACTTGAAAAAATCCAACATATACCGTGAAGTGAACTTTCCATAACACCCTCCTTTACCCTTTTATATTTACCAAAATGCCCTGTATCAAGGTCGTGTCACACTTTGATTTGGATTTGGTTTAATATTTCTCTTGTCAGGCTTGATGTCTCTATAGTTAGGTTTGAATCATTTGATGGCTTGATCCCTCCACGAATCTGCATTAAACAATTTTGTTAAATTACTAAGTATAATTTACTATAGGATATATCGAGATTTTTTTTGGTAAAGAAGGATATATCGAGTTTAAGAGGTAAGTAACTGACATCTGAAGGGAGCAAATGTTCAGTCCAGAATTTCGTATGTCCCACCATGTCCCCAACCACAGGCTGACATATGATGGTTTTTTTGAATTTGGTGCCTCTTCTAAACATTGAACAAATGTTCATTTGAACACGTTTTTTATGGTTTTAACTCTAGACACCCCATTTTTATGGGTACCTACTATACTAGAATTTTTATGGGTACCAAAAAATATAGGTTGTATAAAATTAAAATTGTAAAAAAGAGTTCAAATGACCGTTTGCTCCCTATTTAAAAGAGGCACCAAATTTGAAAAACCGTCACGTTTCAGCCTGTGGTCAAGGATACAGTGGGACATACAAAGTCCTGGACAGTATTATTTCCCTTTTGGAAATTTAACATGCATATTTGATGACTAAGGGACAACCAATGACCTAACCAGTAACTAATTGACAATCCATAATGATGAGCAAGTAGGACTATTTAGACATGACACAAGACTCGGCCATAATCCTACAAAATATGCTTTACCCACTATATTGTATTATAATCATGTAGATAACTTTTATAATCTATCGGTCACTTCGCGATCCTAGAAGACTAAATATGTTTAATTATTATGTCAAATTGATTTTTAACTCTATTATATTTAGAAATTATTGCTTTTTTATTATATTATTACATCAAGGTGATTATAGAGAGAGTAATAGTAGCCCTTCACGCCTATGTTTTTGTTTCCTTCAACATTTATTCCGATCTCATGAGTTAGCAAGAGCTAATGCAGACGTTATACACGTAAGGCCATTACATTAGAGTTTATGATAATCTCTCAAAAAAATTATAATTAAAGAATTCGGATGGGAAGATGTTTCCCCAAATTTTAGATTTCAGCCAAAATTATATTTCTTAAGATGAAATAATAGAAAATTTTAAAAGATAATCTTACAACCATTTACAATATATATATATATACCTAACCATGAAATAGTACAACTCCATTATCCACATTAATATCTCCCATTTCTTCCCTCCACTCCCTAATTTTATATGTATTATTATCTTTTTCTAATACGAACATTTACACACACGAACAACTACGTACAGCGGCTGGATGATTTAGATTGGGAGAGAAGTGCGATTTTGGTTAAAGGAAATCTGTTCCTCCACCGACAACATACGAACATTCAGGTCCAGCGGTGGATCTTCTTTTGTCTCTTTGGTTTTAGTGGAATATCACCATCATCATCTGCGCCAAGTGACATTTTATCAAATCTGGCAAAAAATAGACCTAGGGGGTCCTCATTAAAACTTTGGTCCGGCTGTGGATCCTTCTTTCGTTTCTTTTGATTTGGTGGAAGTGGATCACGGTCATCATCTGCATCAAAAGATATGTTAGAAGAAAGAGGCGATATCGGAATCAGGGTAACCAGAATTAATCTTTGGTCCCAGTTCGTCCTCTCACCTGCTCCATTTTCTTCGCTTCCATCCATATGCAGCCTATCCACCTCTCGTTCGACGCTACAAGAAGCAACAGTGGAATTTATCGAATTTAAGTCCGGCCATTCCTCCGTCCTTGACATTCCATCACAAACAACCAGATGAATTCAAAAATTCTGCCAGCTCTTCATAAGGTGACTGTTCCATGGTGGTGGTATCTTCTTCATTCGACTCGTAAACAAAATAGAATCCGCCCTTCTTCACGTCTATATTTTCTGATGGATATACTGAAAGCTCGATTTGATCCCCATCTTTCAAGGTCGGTACTAACTCTCTGTCTTCTGGAAGAAAGCCCAGAAAGATTTGATCACGCTCTGGATGAGTATATCGAAGGCTTTCACAGTAACCACCAGAGATTTTCGTAGCCTTCCTGACCACAACTTCTATTGAAGGGTTGTCATCCCTCACTTCCTTGAACGCAAAAATAAAACATAAAATCGCCCCCGTTATCTTAATACCAGAATTCCAATGTCCAGATTTTGCTACCTCTACCTCACTATAAAATTTCTTCTTATAATTGAATTCTGTGATGAATTCCTCCTTATAACTGAATTCGATAGGGATGAACCAGTTAGGAATATTGCTTCCATTAAAAATGAGGAGGCGTAACTTTTTGAGTAGTCCCTGTTGCAGCCCCTGTTGCGTTGCAATCTTTATGATTAAAAGAACATAAAGAAAAAAAAAAGAAGAAGAAAAGAACCGACATTAGCAATAGTTGAACCTGTTATGCGGAAACCTAGATCTATGATCGTATGCAACAAACAAGAAGAGAGAAAATAAAGCAGAAAGCAATCACACCACAAGAGCAAGACAGATTTATGTGGTTCGACTTTGAAGCCTACGTCCATGGGCCAAAACGGAGAAGAGCTTTCACTGTGATCGAAGAACAGAGATTACAATGAACAGTGTGATGGCACAGAAATCGAGAACACCCTAAATATAAACCCCCAAAAACCCTTATCTGTGCAGGGTGGATTCGGACCCCAAAGCGGATATAAGACGGGTCAACAAAATTTCAACCGGAAGCAACTCAGGTCATATTTGGGTTTTTCAGATCATCATCTCGGGTTAAATACAAGACATTAACCTAACAAAACCAAATTACGGTAATAAGAGAATTCTAGCCAAATGTTTTATCAGTATTACTTCAAATTTTTGAAATTTTGAAAAACCAAGCTTCAGAGTGAGTGAGAGAAAAATAACCTGTATGGGACTCGAAGACTTCGACATGCAATATGTAGCATCCAGCTTTGGGAGGCTATGAAGCTTTCTACAATTGTACATGTGTAATGACACACATCTTGAGTCTGACATAAATGTGAATCTCTCTAGTGATGTGCAACTTGTGGTCCGTAGAAACCTTAAGCTTGATGGAAGCTCTGGGAGGGCCTGAAGGTTTGTACAATTCTTCAATTCAAGTGCATCAAGCGAACAAAGGTCACGGATGCTAGCAGGTAGACTGGAGAAATTGTTACCACATAAGCTCAAATCTATCAATGAAGACATTTTTCCAATATCAATAGGGATTGAACCTTCGGAGAGATTACAATTGTTAGCAGACAAATCCCGTAACTGTACAAGATTAGCGAAGTTCTTTGGAAGGCTTTTCAAATTTCTAGACTTATTTATATTCAAAAATCCTAAATTTGACAGCTCTCCAAAATTTTCAGGAAATTTGACTATACCAGTACCGTCCAAAAACAGAGTTTCCAGCTGTACAAGATTTCCAAAATTATCAGGAAGACTCTCCAAATCTCGACAGCCAGTCAGGACCAAAGATTCTAAACTCGACAGTTGTCCAAAATCTACCGGTAAACTGACAATCCCGGTATCATTCAAAGAAAGATTCTTAATCCAATTAAATTAGGTAGCTTCACTAGGTCCCTACACCTTGATGTTGTTAATCGGCTGAGATTCTCCAACGACACAATTGCATCAGGTAGCTCTGTTATGGTTGTTCCATCGAGACAAAGGTCTTTTAGATATCTTGCTTTATCAATCCAAGAAGGTAGTCTACTAAATAATTGACAGGATCCAACTTGTATGGACTCAAATTTGTTTGGATTTTCACAAGATGGTAGTTCTTTGATCCCTGTTCCAAAAAACTCAAGATTGGTCAATGACGGTCCATCAAAGAAATCAGGAAGCTTGGTCAGCCATCGACACTCAGTCAAACATAATCTTGTGAGGTTTTCCAACAGTCCAATGAATCAGGTAGTTTTGCTATAACTGTATTGTCAGCCAAAAGTTCTTTTAATTTTTCCAGTGATCCCAATTCTTCAGGCAGCTTGGTGAGATGTAAGCAATGAGAGAGCGAAAGAATTTCAAGAGAACTCAAGCTACAAATACTATTTGGAAGTTCAACAATTCTTTCGCAATGCATCAGATCCAAGCGAACAAGTTTCTTGAGATTCCCAATGGAATCAGGTAGTTTTTTTATAGCTGTGTGGCCAACGAAAAGTTCTTTTAATTGTTCCAAAGATCCCAATTCTTCAGGCAGCTTGGCGAGATTTAAGCAATGAGAGAGTGAAAGAATTTCAAGAGAACTCAAGCTACAAATATTGCTTGGAAATTCAACAATTTTTTTGCAATGCGTCAGATCCAAGCGAACAAGTTTCTTGAGATTCCAAATGGAATCAGGTAGTTTGTCTATAGCTGTGTGGCCAACCAAAAGTTCTTTTAATTTTTCCAAAGATCCCAATTCTTTAGGCAGCTTGGTGAGATTTAAGCAATGAGAGAGTGAAAGAATTTCAAGAGAACTCAAGCTACGAATATTTCTTGGAAGTTCAACAATTTTTTTGCAGTGCGTTAGATCCAAGAGAACAAGTTTCTCAAGCTTCTCAATGGATTTGTGAACCTCAACCAAGTTCTCACACCATCCAAGATTTAATCTCTCCAAGTTTGGAAGCCTTGAAAAGTCAGGAGTTCCAGTTAGGTTGTAGCAGTGACTAAGATCGAGAATTTTCAACCTCAACTGCCATACACAAAAATTAATATTATGAGATACATTTCAAAGAAATTCGTTTACAGAGAAATTAAAATATCAAAATCATAAATACCTTATTTTGATTCCACATTTCCCAGATTTTCGAAATCTTGCTATATGACAGGTCAAGAACAGCCAACTTCTCCGGGTGAAAAGTGGTTGGTATAAACTCCAAAGGGCATCTCCTCCAACTAAAATATCTTAATTGTGAAGGAATATGTTTGAAATCTCCCACAAGATGTGCACCATCTATCCAAAGCAATCTGAGATTTTTCATTGCAGCAAATGTTTCAGTATCGAAATGGCACTCTTCTGATGCAGTTTCTTCCTTTTGATGAGATTTAAGGAGCAGCCCTTTCACAATTCTTGTTCCCTGACAACAAAAAACACTAAGTAAACAATATAACAAAAAACACAACCTCCGGTTTTATTGCCTCCTTAAAATAAGATAAATGGCTTTGTCGTGCTTTCTTTGCTTGCCAAACCTAAACTCTTCATGGCTCTTTACAATTACTAAGATTTTAAAATAAAGTGAAACAACATGGAAGGATACGGGCATTCAGCATTTACCGTGCGTTCCCTCAGCACATGCAAGACTTCTTCACGAAACCACAACCTGCTACGCTCCCCTGGCTCATATTCACTTTCTATTCTAACAATTTCTCGTCCCATATCTCGGAGCAGATCATGCATCCTTAGCTCATTTTCGCAACCAATATTTACAAGAGATTTCTGAATGAGAATCTTAATTCCTATCGTATAATGTAAGTCACAGTTTTCTAATATGTTTTTTTACATATTCTTTATGTGTACCAATGAAAAAACAGGCTATGTGAAGAAATATCTCCCTCTCTAGTCTGTCTAGTGCATCATAACTTATTTTCAGTTTTTTTTGAACATCTTCATGAGGAATTTCTTTCCACTTATTCAATGCACTTTTCCAATCATCTACACTCTTGTCACACAAAAAAGAACCAAATACCTCAAGAGCCAAGGGCAGTCCATCAGCTGTGTATACCACATCTTTTGCAAGCTCTACAAAATCATCTAGAGGCTGGCCTCTCCCAAAGGCATGGTTGCTTAAGAGTCGAAGAGATTGCTCGAAATTCAGTCTTTGAGCCTCATAAATCATGCTTACTTTAAACTCATTTAACAGATGCACATCTCTTGTAGTGATGATAACCTTACTTCCTGGAAAAAACCAAGCAAGTTCGCCAACCAATGCCTCGAGTTGAGCACTCTTATCCACGTCATCAAGTACAACAAGAACTTTCTTATTACAGATTCTTTTTCTAGTCAGATTCTTTCCCATACTTACACTGCTTATTGACGTGATTTTTCGTTTTAGGATATCGGAAAGAAGTTGGGTTTGCAAACTGATTAGACCCCTGTTTTCTGAACCTTCTCTAACATCTTCAAGAAAACTGAAGCCTTCAAAGATTTGAAATATTTGGTTGTAGACAGCCTTGGCAATAGTTGTTTTGCCAATGCCACCCATGCCACAGATCCCAACAATTATAGCTTGCTTGGACTCATGAGCACTAGAGTTATTTAACAAACTCTTCACGTACTCTACACGAGAATCAAGTCCAACAGGGCATTTGGCAACACTCAAGGGGATGATATTCAATTCACGCAAAACTCTTGCAACAACTTCTTGGATCAACTGTGATTCATGTCTGCCAGATGAAATTGAAATTAGAAGGAAAATCACAATCAATATATATATATATATATATATATATAGACATATATATTGAGTTGAAACAGAGCACGAAAATTCCAAGATGCATCAAGACAAATGAATGGATGACACTGAAAATAATAGACTAGTAATAAGAATTTTGCATATATGAAACAAAAAAATCAGGATCAATCATATAAACAGTTGCAAGTATGTTATTATTAAATCATGATTTTAGAACTCCTTTAGCACCTTGAACTCATGCCCAATCGATCCAACTTGACTCATCCAAGTTAAACATCATTTCTACATAAGCTAAAAGACCTAATGTAAATCTAAAAACAGCTTAACTCTAGAGGCATCGAAATTTAGGAAGGCATCATCTACTATCAGTAAATTGTCAAGCAGAAGATAATTAAAAGAGATCCAATCTGCTCTGAAAATTCAATGAAAAGAATCATGTTCATTTTCCACTATCTAATTTTTGTGCATTTATTATATTGTATCCATTAATGATAAAATGATAATCATTATAAAAGCAACAATAAAAATAAAGATTTTGTCAAAAGGGTTAGTAATGATATTGCTTAGCAATATAATGATGGTGATGATTATGAAAAACACCCTAGGCTGAGCACAAGCTTATGCCGTGTTTATTTGATCTAGGCTAACCAAAATCAGGACTTGAAATGTACAACATCAATAACAACACAGCCTTATCCCAATTATTTAAAGGTAGGTCTGGGAACGCTCCCCTTAACTAACGCTAACCACCATGCCCCCTCAGGGGGCAGGCACATCAGGTGCTGAAAAGTGATTTACAGTTTTTTTAAGAATTATAGATAAAAAGAAAAAGATAATGAAAAGACTAGAAAAAATAGTTGAGTGCATATAACAAATTGACAAAAACTGCAACAATAAGTGAGCAGACAACTAGGTATGGTTAAAAATAAATCAAGGTCTTAGAAATAAGACACTAAAAAAAATTCAACTTTAAGAATTGACAAATATTAAAAAAAAATTTATAATAAAAAATAAGAAAAGAACAACGGGATACATAGTCAAGAGTTTAAGATACCATAGAAAATCTTTTGAAATTGCGAAACAGATATGGTACATTTCAGGAGACTAAAGCATGTGTTGCCCCCGCGCCTGTCACTAACTTAATGTAATATGAATAAAACATAGATACATGTTGTGATGCAAGTCTCCCCTCACCACTTGTTGGAGTTGCAAATTCATGGTCAATGGTGCAATGGAGCCAACTAAGGATTTCAGAATAAACCAAGATCTAGAGGTGCATCTATATTCACCGATATTGAAGATATTGAGTGTATTATCTGATATACTATTTGAGAGGGTTCAGATAATTTAGTACTAGTTCGTCACTGACCATGCATAAATAAATTTTAATACGTGTTGACACCCAAAAAGTGCAGCCACGTAACAGGTGGGATCCGTACATAATTTTGAGGAATTTGGAGTCTATGAAAGGTTTCCATAATGGCCCAAAAAAGAGAGAAGATGAAGAAGATTGGGATTTATAGATGCTAACATGTGGTAGGAGACTTCTATGCAAAACAGTTTCAGATAATGGATACATGCCACAAAATGAGAGGAAAGCTGGAGCAGCAACACGTACGTTCTTATCTAAATACCCATTTTCGAAGTTAAAAAACATGGGCAAAGCATGTGACAGTTGGTCAGACACTATGAGGTGGTTTTCATAACTGAAAAAAGGTTGCAAAAGCATAGGACAGGTGGCAGCAAAGCATGAAGTCCAGAATTTAGAAGATAACTGAAGATAGGCTGACCTTCCTTGTCTAAAAATACAGCAGAAACGTATGAGAAGACACCCTCTCCAATTCCAGCAACAACAACAATGACCGAAGTCATCAATTTATCTTAGAATGTTTAATTTTTAGGTTTGTTCAATTTCCAGCCTGCTAATAGGCATTTCTGTTTCAGCTTGTATGATCTGCACATGTAGGACTTAGATCCAGTGTGGGACTGTGTTTGGAAGTATTTATCGCAGTTAATGCAGTATTTCTTCTACAGCACTTCATTTCTGTTGATCTAATGTTCTTTACTCTAGTATCTTCATGTTAATCAATACTTTTCCCACTGATGGTTATTGCTTCAATCTACGTCTTTTTCTGGTTTCAAAAAGTCCTTGTTTCGAACCCAGCAAGAACCCATTTTGAAAGATGAACCATCTGCTTCGTCAATCACCTAAATTGGATTCGGTGGCTGGACCGACCGACGGCCAAAAAGTATTTTTTCTGGTCACGTAGTCTGCTTCGGCACCTAGGATTGTAGGGAAGTCTTGCATCTTGTGTTTTTGTGGCACTGGCACACCCGCGCACTAATATCCGGCCAATGCCTAATTTTGACACATCGCAGAAAAGTGTTATCACGACGCATTCCATAAGCAGGAAGAGAGAACAACATCCTAAGCTGTAACAATGGAATCCATAGCGCTGAAGCGATCCGCGAGCTTAAAGACATCATGCTCAACGAGCTTAAAGACATCATGCTCAAAGTGCTTAAAGATATCATGCTCAAGGAGTTTCATTCGATCCATGACTTAGAGAGATAATCCCAACATGAAGAAAAGCGACGTGCCTCAACCGAAAACAACGCAAGGTCCTACAGGCCACCGAAACACAAATTTCAGCCAAAATGGCCATAATGAAAGTCACAGCCGATATGGTCGAAATTTTACTAAACAAAGGGATAGTAAAATGACCTTATGGACCACTGTTCACTGAACAGAGGGATAGTAGGGTTCCTTTTTCACTAACACAGGCAGACCCAGGCTATGCAATCCCTGGAAATGTAAAATTCAGTCAAGATGGCCAGAATGGCTAGAATATAAACAATGATCGAAGTTCTTATAACCCAATGTTCATTGAATAAGGGCTTGGGGGGCATAGCATGTAACACCCTGAGTTGCACCTAAAGGGTAAAAATATAATTTTACACATTTAAGGGTAAATGTATCATTCCACATGTTTAGATAGACTTAAGCATGGTTTAGGATAAGTTGGATGACCATTGAACCACTTGGGTTGGACCCTGGAGACCCAAGGTGAAGAAAACCAAATATTTAGCAAAATTCAAGCATGACCGATCACAAACCCGTGACTTGTCATGGTCGTAACCGGTCACAAACCTTGTGACCAATTATAAAACTCCCAAGTGGTGTGATTGATCACACATAAGGGGCACGACTCTCGGGTGTCGCTCAAACCTACATGTGACCGATCATAAACTGTGTGAACGATTATAATCGTGACCAATCACAAACCACGTGACCGGTCACAGTCATGACCTGTTACAAACCCCATGACCGGTCAGACTCAACTCGTGCATGTTGTGGCCCGAGTCGTGAAAATTTTATATGCGTGAAATGATGTCGCAATCGTCCATTCGACCCCCACACATGTGGGATCTCAACTTGGACA
>JAOXJP010183628.1:0-12408 GCA_025762735.1 Platanus orientalis
TACGGGTGATAGGCTGGTGCCTCTAGAGACTATTAGCTTTCCGGTAACCACAGGCTCGGGGGAGCATCAATTGACCTAGGTAGTGGACTTTTTTGTTGTAGATTATCCCTCTACTTACAATGCGATCCTGGGGGGCAGTCACCTCGACCTACCACCTCTTGATGTGCTTCCCGACCAAAGGGGGAGTCAGAGAAGTTAAGAGAGACCAAGTAGCTTTTTGGGAGTGCTGCATGGTCATGCTTAAAGCGGAGCCGGCCCCAAAAGAAAGCATGTCAATCTATAATTCAAAAGTCCGAGATGAGAGGGCCGGGTAGTAGCTGAATCTAAAGGAGAGTTAGAGGATGTCACCCTTAACCTTGACATGGCCGATGGAGTCACCTGAGTAGGAGCCAACTTGCCCAAAGAATTCAAGGCCCAGCTACGAAACTTGCTCATAAAAAATTAGGATGTGTTTGCCTGGATGCATGAAGATATGTCAGGAATAGATCCCCGTGTAGCAGTACACAAGATAAATTTGGACCTGACTTTGAGGCTCGTCAAGTAAAAGAAGAGAAACTTTACCTTAGAGTGGAACCAAGAAATCGCACAAGAGGTAGAAAAGTTAGTGATGACCGACTTTGTAAGGGAAGTTTACTACCCCGACTGGTTGGTGAATGTCATCATGGTGAGGAAGCCAAATAGAAAGTGGCGTATGTGTGTTGACTTCACCGACCTCAATAAGGCCTGCCCAAATGATAGCTTCCCACTCTCGAGGATTGACATACTGGTAGATTCTATGGTCGACCACCAAACCCTTAGCTTTATGGATGCCTTCTCAGGGTATAATCAAATAAAAATATATGAGTCCGTTCAGGAGAATACCACCTTTATCACCGACTGAGGGCTCTATTATAACCGAGTCATGCCCTTCAGACTAATGAACGCGGGAGCAACATACAAGAGGCTCATCAATGAAATGTTTAAAGGTCAAATAGAGAGGAATGTCAAGGTATATGTGGATGACATATGGGTAAAGAGCTTACGAACTTAACAGCACCTCTCTAACCTAAGAGAGACCTTCCAGACCCTGAGAAAGCACAAGATGAAGCTTAACCCTAGCAAATGCACCTTCAGGGTGTCAGTCGGGAAGTTCCTTGGGTTCATGGTGTCCCAATGGGGAGTGAAGGCTAACCCCGAGAAGGTGAAGGCCATACTCGACATGCAAGCCCTAAGAAAAATAAAAAAAGTACAACACTTGGTCGGGAGGGTCACTACATTAAGCAGGTTCATCTCCTGGGCCACTGACAAGTGTTGCCCATTTTTCTAGCTATTAAGGAAGGCCTTCTACTAGGACAAAGAATGTGACCGGGCCTTCCAAGGACTAAAGGACCACCTCGGGCACCTACCACTAATTAATCAACCAAAGAAAGGTGAGGTGCTTTACCTATACCTATCAGTATCAGAGATGGCAACAAGCTCAATGCTGGTAAGAGAAGAGGGTGGGGTATAATCGCCAGTATATTACACTAGTAGAGCCCTTAGAGGGGTAGAAGGAAGGTACCCAAAGGTGGAGAAGATAGTGTTCGCACTGATCATCATTGCTCGATGGCTAAGACCCTATTTCTAAGCCCACACAATCCATGTCTTGACAGATTGACCACTCAGAGCCATACTTCATAAGACCGAGACCTCGGGTAGATTGGTCAAGTGGTCAGTGGAGCTGAGGTATTTGACATTGAGTATCACCCTCGAGGGACCATTAAGGGCCATGCAGTTGTGGACTTTATCACCGAGTATACCTGGGCATTGGGCCCATCGAATGAAGTACAAGATGAACCACAGAACAAAACCAACTGGGCATAATGGGTCATGCATGTGGACGGTTCTTCCATCAATAGCCCAACTGGGGGAGGAGTGGTTCTCATCACACTAGAGAAAAACAAGCTCGAGTATGCCATCAGGTTCAGTTTCAAGGTCACCAACAACAAAGCTAAATACGAGTCAATGATTACGGGACTACGCCTCGTTCACGCACTCAGGGCTAAAAAGGTTAAGGTCCATAGAGACTCTCAGTTGGTAGTCGGATAGGTACAAGGAGAGTATGAGGCAAAAGATGGCCGAATGAAGCAATACCTCACCATCATTGAAAAAGGGAAGTCCTGGTTCAAGCACTTTAGCATACAACGGGTTCCACGGGAGGACAATGAAGAAGTTGACATGCTAGCCAAACTTGCATCATCCACTACAGAGGACCTATCCCTTGGGATCCTCGTTGAGCACCTGCTCTAGCCCAGTATCAGAGCGGGAAAGAAAACAAAAGTCAACACATCAAGCTCTGAGCTCGAATGGGCCAGGCGGATTGTAAGGTTCTTCAAAAATGGCAAACAACCTAAAGACAAGGAAGAATCCAGAAAAGTGAGAACCCAGGCGAGTCGATATCTGCTGGTCAACGACACTCTCTATAAAAGAAGCTTCACTTTACCCCTGCTGTGGTGCTTATCCAAAGAAGAAGCAAACTATGTGCTCTAAGAGATACACGAGGGGATATGCAGAAGCCACTTAGGGGATAGTTAATGGCCCACAAAGCGATAATGGCCAGGTACTATTGGCCATCTATGCAAAGAGATGCCACCAACCTTACTAAGAACTGTGACAAATGCAAGAGATTTGCCAACATTCCCAAGGTGCCCGTAGAGAAATTGGTCCCAATAGCGAGGCCCTGGCCCTTTACTCAATGGGGAATCAACATAGTTGGGCCACTCTCCAGTGGAAAAGGACAGCTAAGATTCTTGGTGGTAGCCATTGACTATTTCACCAAGTGGGTGGAAGCTGAGCCCTTGGCAAAGATTATCGAGAAGAACATCCAGGACTTCACATGGAAGTCTATCTTTTGCCGGTTTGGAATTCCTTGGGTCATCATCAGTGACAATGGTAAGTAGTTCAACAATGCTCAGTACTGGGAATTCTGTGCCGATCTCAGTATCAAGAATCACTTCTTCTCTCTGGCCTACCCTCAAGCTAACAGCCAAGTGGAGGTCACAAATAGAACACTCCTAGGCATAATCAAGAAGAGGCTAGATAGTTTCAAAGGCCTTTAGCTTGAAGAACTCCTCAGTGCCCTCTAGGTGTACCGCACCATGGTAAGGACTCCCATGGGGGAAACACCATTCTCGTTAGCATTTGGAACTGAGGTGTTGATACCCATCGAGATTGGGATGACCACACACCTAACGACCAACTTCAATTCAGAGAAAAATGAGGAAGGCCTTAGGCTCAACCTCGACTTATTGGTAGAAAAAAGAGACGAAGCCGCACTTCGGGTAGCCACCTACAAACAAAGAATGGCCAAGTATTATAACTCTCAAGTTAAGATAAGAAGGTTTGAAATTGGGAATTTATTACTCAAGAAGGTGTCTCTAGCAACACAAGACCCCACAGAGGGAAAGCTAAGGCCGAGTTTGGAAGGCTCTTACTGGGTAACAAGCTACAACCGACCCGGGACCTACCATCTTGAGACAATACAAGGGGAGCCCTTACGACGACCTTAGAATGTAGAACATTTGAGAAAATATTATCAATGAAGCTAATGTTGTCGTTTTAACTGATTGAAATGATTCAACGATGCAGGATCGACAAAGTCCAAACCCTTAAGACTCAGGCTACAAAACTAGCCCCGGGTTACAAGATTAACTCTCAAGTCACGAGGATGACCCCGAGCCACAAAACTGGCATGTTCCACTGACTCAAGATATAAGACTAGCCCCAGGTTACAAAATTAACCCGCAGGTCATAAGGATGACCCCGAGGCACAAAACTGGCACGTCCCACCAACTTAGGCTACAAGACTAGTCCCAAGTTACAAGATTAACCCTCAGGTCACAAGGATGACCCCAAGCCATAAAACTGGCATGTCCCACCAACTCAGGCTAAAAGACTAGCCCTAGGTTACAAGATTGACTCTCACGTCACGAGGATGACCTCGAGCCTCAAGACTACCACGTCCCTTTGAGTCGTGCTACATGGTTAACCCCAAGTCTTAAAATCAAGCAACCTCCAAGTTAAAGGACTGCAAAGAGAAGAACAAGTCATACAAACCCAAGAGGAACCCAAGCCACCTCACCTTCACCGAGTAAGTACATCTACGTCCCCTAATGTATGATTCATGCCTAGATAAGTACCTAAGGATACCCGGTGGCACTAACTGCAAAAGACTAAAAAGAGTGCCACCACGAACCTTTACTTACCAAGAATTATGAGGGACCCAATAGGCCTTCATATTATTACCAAAGGGTCCTCATAGTTTGAAAATTACACTGAGAACCATGTATCAACACTTCGATTAATTTTAGACCCACTTACCATAACCTACTTAAGTACGCATTGGAAGCATAAGAGGAAAACATCACGACACGCACCAACACTTAAAAAAATTGGAAGCCACTTACCCTACTTGGGAGAAAAGCTCAAACCCCCGATACGCCTAGGTCCCTAGGGAGGCCCCAACACCCACTCATACTTAGGAATATTTAAGGTTATGCACTCTCGCCTACTCGGACACGTGTATGGCACATAAAAAGAAAATATGTATATAGGGAATGCCACAAAAAATGGTGAGCACAAAAAGGATGATTTCATTAGACATACAAGTTTTAGCATTTACAAAAAAGGGGGAAATAAGCACAATTAAACCTCGGGGTTGACATCTCCCGATACCGCTTCTCCCTTAACTACATGCCCTTGACTGCCAGCTATGGTCTCAAGCATCGCCAGCCCATTGGCTGGCCCTTCCGTTGTTGCACTGTGTCCTCCCTCGACCACTTCTTCATCAGCCCCGACATCTTCCCAATTAACCTCCCCCTCCTGCTTGCCCTTATCCTCAGGCAGTCTAGGCTGGATGGATGAGTAATCCAAGTCTAGATACTGCTTGGCCATTAGGTCCCGGAACTCCTCGAAACCCTCCCAAAACAATCGGCTTTGACTAAACTGAAAGCATTTGAGGCCAAGTACTTGGCTTCAACCACCTGGGAGGCCTTCTGCATCATTCCTTGCCTTTCAACCTCCCGCTCTATCAGCCTAGAGGCACTCCCGATCGAGAGTGTCTGCCACAGCCTACATCGTCGCATCTTCAACAGCCTTATTGAGGTCATTTTCAGCCCAGATGTGATCCAACCTCACATTCCCCAACTCCTCCCTGGTTAGGTCAACGTCCCTCTGGGAGTCTTGTAAAAGAGCAATCAAATTCTTAATACACCTCTCCTACTCAGTGGCATGGGCTGCCACCTTGTTGTAGGACTCCTCAGATCATTTCAACTTCCCCTTGAGGTCACCGATGATGGCCTTTGCCTCCTCTTTTAGGGCCAGGTTCGCCTTCCTCGACTGGGAGAGGTGTTCCAGATGCTTGGCCCTAACCTGGTCGCTAAATTTATGCCTCTGAATGTTAGAAGTCATCAGAGCCACGGTCTATAAGAATGAGTGCTTGATTAGTATCGAGTACTTTAAAAAATGGCTAAAGGCTTTACCTTAGCCATATAGTGCAACAGGTCTCTATGCACGGCAGTTGAGGAGACATTCTTTCACAAGTATTCTAGGTCAATAGGGGGAACATCCCCAAAGAGATAGTCCCCCAGGGATTGGGCTTTAGTAACCAAGTGTCGGGCCCCAGAAGAGAGTCCTCGCTTATTGGGGGAAGAGTAGAAAAAGTCCCCACTGGGATCAGGGTCATAGTCACCACTGCCGAGGAAGCTGGAGCCTCAGGTACAATAGTAGGGGCCTCGACAGTAGGGACCTCAATAGTGGGGACCTCATTGATAGTGGCCCTAGGGATAAGAGCTTGGAAAATAGCTGGAGGAGTAGCCGCCTTGGTGGATGCGGCTTGGACCCGGGCTGTGAAGGGTGGAGAAGAGCTCCCCCCATCTCCATGTAAGTCAATGACTGGGATCATATAAGAAGGGCCCACAGGAGGCATTGAAACCACCTCAAGAGCTGGGGACTTAGAGGAATCACCAAAAACAAGATGGTGCTTTCTCTTCTCGGCGATTGCCTCCACCTGACTAGTCGCTCGGGCAACCACTGGTTGAGTAGCCTTCTTAGCGCTTGAGGCCTTATCCTTGATCTCTTTGGCCTTATAAAGGTACCTTTTATCTGTCTTCATGGCTGCTGGGGTCAGGACCAAACCTTCACTGATAGAGTAAAGACAAGTGAGCTATTAGGGTCAGGACCAAACCTTCACTGATAGAGTCGGGCGGGGGTAACGAGGTCCAGGTAGGCATGGATAGGGACTTTATCGCCTCCTTAATACGAAACTCTTCCCCTTCGGAATCCTCTTCCTCCTCGATATCTTAAAAAAATAAACAAATGCATATATAAATAAATAAAAATATATAAATGCACACAACAGACAATGACAAAATGACAACATACCTATCGGGCTGATATACGACGCCCATGCCCGATTGTACTTCACTTCGGGTTCTTTACCCGGGAGGAATTCCCAGCCCTGATCCGAGACAAAGAAGTACCAGGTCCTTTACCCGTTGTTTGAACTTGGGAGCCCCGTAATCAAAGTCAACGTTGGGTCCCGACTTGCAAAAAAGAACCACCCTGGTTCTTGCTCTTTGGGGGAGTAACAATGAAATAATTCGTTGAGGGTGAGGTGATGTGTCCCTTCGAAGGTCAGTTCCCATAGCACCATGCACCCTATGGCTATTCGCCAAGCGTTGGGCATCAATTGCCCCAGTGCTAACCCAAGGAAAAGTAATAGATTCCTAAGGAATTGGGAAACAGGAAACCTAAGGCTTGCTACAAGGGCTACTCATATAGTGCAATGCTACCACTCGGGGCTTCAAAAGCCCGAGCATCCCCGGGGGCCCTAAGTACTACCCCCTCGAGGATGAGGTAAGTAGAGTAATACCGAGCGAGGGTTCTATCCCCCAATTTGGAGCCGTATTGAGTGGCCTTAAAGTCCTCCTCTAGGGCGATCTCCCAGACTACCCCCCCGGCAGCACTCGGAGCTAGCTCGATGGCTTGCCCCATGGGATTTTGCTAGACTTCTGACAAGTCATTGGCCCCATCAACCATCCAATCAACGGTATCCCCAGACACCATTTAAACAAGTAGATAGACACATACATGAACAACAAACAAAGTAAATGCGATCGGAGAAAGAAAAACCGGCAAACACTAAGAAAAACACCGAACACGAGTACGCAGGAGAAAAAATAAATATCGAACACCGGCAAAGAGAAAATAGGAGAGTGAAAAGGAAACGAGCAGGAAGAGAGACCCAAAAAGAAAATACCTGGGAAAGAGATAGATGCGATGGCACCAAAATTTGGAGAATAGCTACTGCTCAAACAAGAAGAGATCGCCGGAGTAGCAGAGACACAGAGATAGGTAAGAGCACCGGTGATGGCTTGCAAGAACACAGGGGGTCACCGGAAATCACCTCAGAAATGAGAAACAAGAAACAGAGATGGAAAGAAAATTGACATGGGGATGAAAGACGTATTTATAGGAAACCCCGATTATCCTCGACCGCACATGTGTCGCCCATCCAAGGGCTGGTGAAATAAAATTGGGAAACGAGGTGACGCACGAATCCCCAAAAAATTGAAAAGGTTAAACGACAGCCGTTAGATAACCTAGAAATTCAAAATGATACAACGTTTGATCTAACCCCAACCGGCGCAAGCACGCCCTCTCTGTTATTAAGACACACATGCCACCAGCACCCAAAATGGTTGTTGATGGGCACAGATGATTCACATTCCTAGGTCACTTAACTCTGGACTAGAGAATAGGGGGCAACTGATGGGGAAAACCACTACCCTAGAAAGATGAAGCCCAAGAGAATGACCCGAGAAAGAAGAGGCCTAGGAGGTTCCGAGGATCCTAACCCAGAACCCCTCGACTACCAGAGACCGGAACCCCTAACTACCTTGAAACCGAAGCCCCCGACCCCTTATTAGAACTGTCCCATGGCTACTCTACCCTGGATAATCATGTTAATAATTTCAGTTGTCATCTAAGGCACTCGACACCTAGAGGCTACTCGAGGCTCCCAGACCCCTTAATCCCTAGTGAGACCCCAACTGTCAAAGGTGACGATCCCGACTTAATCAACCTAAGGATAAACATGATCCAAAAACCATTATCTGGACAGAATATCTCCTACAATAGACCTACAAACTCTGAGCAAATGACAGAGAAAGCAGGGAGATATGCATCCCAGGACGTGGGCAACAATGTCACGCGAGAATGTGGTCAACAGTGTCACGTGAGAACGTGAGGGGAAAAGTGACATGTAAGGACGAGGGGGAAAGCAACGTGCAAGATTCACCCTGATACGCCACTACTCGAGTCTATAAATACGGATACCACTTTATCTTCTAGGTAAGAGACATTTGAAAACACCCTAAAGGACGAGCTCTACTTTCTATAGCCCCCTTGCCCCCCTGACTTGATCGTCGGAGAGCTAAAAGGCGGCTCCCTACCAGTTCTAGCTCCTTAACTTCTTCTCATTCTTTGTGTACAGATTTTATCTCGCCGAGGATTTGGATCGACTATAGAACCATCTGGTTGGCATAAATGTAGTCGCTCCTCCGATACGCCATCACATTGCATTTACATTTTTATTAAAAAGTGTTTTACATCTAATACACATGGTACGGCTTATCTATAAAAAATATATATATCCAAATAAGCCTGAGCCGAAGCCTAATCCTTTTGTGACAAGCCTGAGCTAAGATGGGCAAAGGTTGGCTCAGCTCGGCTCATTGACACCCCTAATAGCATCTATGAGGTAAAAAAAAATAACTCTTAGGCCCAGTCTAGTTGCCATGAATTGTGTAGAAAATAAAAGAAAAGAAAATCCCACAAGAAGAAGAAAGAAAAGAATCATAAGAAAAACATGAGAAAACTAACTTGTCATGGCAATCAAACAGCTTAAAAATGATTTTTTGAGAAAATCGTCATGAGAAAATCTTTTCATGGCAACCAGATTGGACCTTAATTCATGGCATATGAAAAATCATTCCCATGCCACACAATCCATTTTGTAATTTGAGAGAGTGGTTAGTATTATCTAGAAAGGATGTGTTTGATTGATTCTTTGGAATGAAATCATTTCATTTTCGTTGTTAAATTGCACGTTAACGCTTAAGATTGTGCTTCACGATGGACCCATAACGAGTCATCACGAGTTCACTAATAAGAAATTAACATCAGATGGCATAAGGTTTCCAGGAAATAAACTCATTTTCTTATTCACATTTTGGTAATGACAGATACATGTCCAATTTCAATGAAGATCTGATGTGCGCTACGGAAAACCAAAATGAATTGGATTCATTCCAAGAGGTAATCAAACGTAGTGTAAAGCTTACCCTGTGTCATTTCTGACATAAAATATGAATCGCATACGGTTTTGGAATGATAGAACTCACTAACTACGGAGTGTATGTGAGAGCAAATGGATTCGAGATAATTAACAGCATCACCAAGGAGGCAGCCTTTGATACATATGCTTGGCCAGTTGACCAGGCCTGGGTTGATTTATTGTGCCCAACTACCACAATGAAGGACGAGGGTTTAGTGTCTAAGCTTCGTTGACCTGTTCAAACACGTATGAAAAGGTCCGGCCCAAAGTTTTTGTTATGAGATGTTATGTTTTGCAATTTGTTGAGCTAGATCAGAGATCCAGATCTGTCAAATGGGCCAACCAGTTGCTATCCCTGGAGTTATGTAAAACAGTCTTTCCCTCTTTTGAATCTTGGACCTTCCACAAACCGGTGCAGATATGGTGCAGCCCCTTAAAGAATGCCTAAGGTCCGCTGGCATCAGGGGCTGACACATCGGTGCCAAAGGGGCTGCACCAAATCCTCAGGGTCCACAAACAGGATGAAGAAAACCGCTGCCACAAGTCCAAGAGGTAATTTGATCTTCATACACAAATCAACTGGCCTAGGCTAAATGTTAAAACCAAATCCAGCAACCTATAAAATTTGACAGGAATAGAAAGCCTAGCCCAGAACAGAAGGGCCGGCTGGAAATTATCATCCGTCAACATATGCAATTGTATACTCAAAAGTAAATTGGTACTTGAAATCTTTGATGGACTTACAAAATTGGGCCCATGTACCCTGAGCCCAACCTTGTATTTCCAAATGGGCTTGCTGCACAGCGTAGTATCACAGTGCTACTCGGGGTCAAAGCTTGGGAGTGAAGTTTAGACACATTCTGACCTCAGGCTGGAGTGGATGGTATCAAAAGCACAGACGTAGCTTGGGCAAGCTAGTATTTTCGTGGGCTAAAAATGGGCCAGCTTAAGAACTTACAGACATGATCAAAATAGGTTAGTGAAGATAAAAGAATCCCCATACATGTACGTTCAACAGTAGATAAAATGGTTTCCATGATAGTTCTTTCCCTCTTCTAGAATAAATTGGATCACCAATGTTGCGTTTGGTAAACCTTCAAATAAATGCATTCTTTTCTTTTTCCCATTTTTTGGAAGAGAAAAAAATGGAGAAAAAGACGAGAATGCATTCTTTGGAAGATTACCAAACACACCAAGTTACTAACGCAACCTAATAAAGTATTTAATTGGACCCCCTGATTTTCATTTTATTTTCAAAATCTATGTAAAGCCCATGGAATTTCTATCTTGAGGGCCTGGTTAATCTCAATTTTTGGTTTTCTTATTTATTACCATGAGGACTCATAACATCAAAACAGTTTAGTGTGTCATTTAAATGGTTTGATTTTAATTAATTGATGGATAACAATCTCCAAATATTGATGAGGAGGTGCTCCTTTCATTCCAATACTGAGCCCAGAATAATTCTATCCTTGAGAATCACATTCAATTTGTTGCACCCACACTTAACCTCTTCAAAGAACACAATAGACTGGATAATTGAAATACGTGATGTACATTTTTCAATTTATTATGTCAGTGGCTAAGTGGACTTAAACGTGTAAAACCTGTCCACAATTTTGATGTTCACAGGATCTGGATCTAGAACTCACGTTCAGGTGGGCTATTAGGCAATTATAGTTAAGATCTTATGAGTAGGGTCCAATCTGGACAGGATCAGGATTTTGCCTTGGATCCAAATGGATTCTTCCTATTTTGAGAATGCAGAAATCATGGATATCCAAACCGGACATACTCAAATCTAGCACAAAATTTGGATGGGCTCGGCCATGATATCTTTGAGTTCGGTCAAGTTTGGACCTCATTTTAAGGCCCAAACAAATAGTCGGACTGAGTTCGGTCAGGGCTCAACCCAGCTCGAAATCCATCCTGACCCGTCCTAAACTATGATTGAACTCAGTTAAGCCTTCTTTCAAACTCAGCTAGAATTAGATTTAAATCAGTTTAACTCTGTTGGCACTAAGCAAAACTCAATTTGAACTCGATCCATGGGCTGTTAAGTTTGGACTAAACTGAAATCGGTTCTAACTCAGCCTGGAGCTTCATTTTTTGAATTGGATAATTCTAAAATGCCAAAGCCCACTTGGCTAATAGTCGAAGCTTGTGCTAGCCTCCACAAAGACTATCCCAATAGATTGGAAGATTTTGTTTGGCATGTTCAACCAATAGCTGGAAGGGGACAAGATGCCAAAGCCCTCTTGGTCTAATAGTCCAAGCTTGTGCTAGCTGCCCCGAAGACTATCCTACTAGATTGGAAGACTTTGTTTGGCATGTTCAACCAATAGCTGGAAGGGGACAAGATGCCAAAGCCCTCTTGGTCTAATAGTCCAAACTTGTGCTAGCTGGCCCCAAGACTATCCTAATAGATTGGAAGACTTTGTTTGGCATGTTCAATCAATAGGGACAAGATGCCATGGCTAAGGCTGTCAATTGGGCTGGGCTGACTTGAAACACTACATATCCGGCCTGAAAAAAAGTTGGGCTGGGTCAACTTAATTCCGGGTTGGGCTGAGTTTGGACCCAACTTTTAGGGCAGAAGTTTTATTCAGACCAAACTGGGGCAAGCTCAGGTTCAGCCGGAGGCCCATACCAGCCCATCCAGAACTACTTCACAAATAATAATTTTATTTGTATGTTGATATTAGATCTATAGGTTTTTTTATTCTTTTTGGATCCATATATTTTTAACAAATTTATTATCATCAAATAACTCAAGTGTAACTGTTCAGAAAAGCCCATACAAGATCCATTTAGGGGCAATTATGGGCCTAAAATCCCCCAAAAATTAAGACAATAATTTTAATTCGGTTAGTACGACTTTGACCTGTAGCCCAATATTTTAAAACAGGCTAAGTTTGGACTGACTACCTCTGCCAAAGTATGGGCTTGGGTAAAACATTTTGGGCTGAGTTCAGACTGACCTCAACCCGACTCAGCCCAGCCTAGTTGACAGGCCTGACCATAGCCCTTCTGGGTCTAATAGTCTAAAACTG
>JAOXJP010183639.1:0-12407 GCA_025762735.1 Platanus orientalis
CAAGATTTGTTCTCACATAATCCAAGCCCAATGTATGAAAGGGAACGAAGGGCCTTTTGGACTGTTGCTATATGTTTTGATCTTCATTCTTCACATTTATCCTCCTATGCTCCTTCTCCCACCGGAAAACTTTTTTTTTTTTTTTGGAAGAAAATTCTCTGTGATGACAAAGTATCTATAGTGTTTATTGTGAATTATAAGCTGACACATATTGTGTTTGGGGCTCAAAAAGTGTTCCACTGTTAAAAAAGAGACTCCAAATTCAAAACACACATCATGTGTTAATCAATGGCATGCCTACATATGCAAAGTGATGTACGGATGCCAAGAAATGAGGTAATTTAGGGGCGCTATTACAAAATACAAAAATAGAGGGAGATTGGATACAAATTCGCAACACCAAAAGGGAAAAAGGCCTTTAGTTTGATTTGTTTAGTTTTGTTTCGGGAAAAGGATCTGTTGCATCCAAAACAGTAGTAAGTTCCTCCTTGTGGTGACACTAATGGCTTCGGATCACTTGCACAGGTTAAATGAACCGAATTTTTATGGCGTGAAACAGGAGGGGTGGGGTCAATGTACTTTTTGGTGGGCCAAACAAAAGGGGTGGGGGTCATGCACTTTATGTGTTTATTTTAAATATGGAGCAATTGTTCATTTGAACACTTTTTTATGGTCTTAACACTGTAAACCCTATTTTTATGGAAACCCATTTTTTCATTTGAAATTTTGTTTTACAGTTTTAACCTTATGTACCTCACCTTTTGTGTGTGTTGGCATGCACGGAGGAACTTTTTTTTTGGGTGCAGCAGATCCTTTTCCGCTGTTTTATATTCAACGGTACCAACTTTCTAGATTCTCACATAACATTTAAGACCCAAACAGAAAGGGGACAAATGTTCTACTCCCCCATTTATCTGCTTCCTCGTGCTCCTGAACACAAAGGTTGGCATGTGATGCCTTTTTTTTAGAACAGTTTTTACAATTTAACCCTATACTGCTATACACCCCAAACCTTTCGTATTTGGGAGCACAAGGAATATACAAACTGGGAGTAGAACATTAACTAGGCCTCAAGAACTTGGATCCATACAACCCTAGGCTCAACAACAATCCCTTCACGTGCCTAATAGATTGAGAGAGAATAAAATTTCCAAATCTTTAGAAAATTTTCTTATAATTTTTTTAAAAAATTTTAAAGATAAGAAAATGTAACTTTTAAGACACAGCACGTTACATGTTAAACATGCACTGTGAGCAGGGGTTGAGTCAGAATTTTCACATAGGGGGGCAAGCTAAAGGATTGTGTGCCCCCTTAATAGTGGCCTACGGCATCCACAATCAGAGAGTTACTTGTCACATTGAAAAAGTGAAAAGCACCCCCCAAAAAGTGTATATCATTCTTTCAGTGTGATGTGTTACCTGTTGGTTGTGATCACATTGTTGGTACTCATTAAGGGGTACACCTAATCCGATCCCTAGGCAAGGATTTTCTATGATTTTAAATCACCTCCAGTCCCAATGAACAAATACCACTCCATTAACAATCAATGTGTAACATGTAACAAAGGATGTTAGAGCCAATACACATGGATCAAAGGTAGGTATTATAGTAAATATATAATTAATAAGTACTTGTGCATTTATTAATTAAAATAGATGTTCTGTCCAAGATTTGGTGTCCAAGACACCAGGTGACTTTACATGGAATAAAATGGTAGTGATTAGATGAAATTTTAAATTCCTACCCATTTTATTCCAAACGAAGTCACTTGGCACTCTAGACACCATCTTAATAGGAAATTTGCTCCCTTTAATTAATGCACCCTTTGTCAGACATCATATCACATCATAAGCAAGGCTGGAGTGTTACCAGTTTAGTCAGACTGGAGATGATGTGAACTCATTTTCTAGTAAGGTGGGGCAATTGATTCCAATCTTGGGGTATTCACACATTGAGTGGGGGTGGGGGGGCCAACTGCCCCCTCTTGCTTCTTGCTCCTATGTGGCTCTGCCACTGACTGTGAATATCCTCAAGATCCTCTACAGTAAGTTAAACTACATAAACATGGAAACAAGAGTTTACAACCTTACACAGAAAAAATTTAAACATCCCATCCAAATTTAGTTGGAGTTTTAAATATTTTGTATGTGTTGCATATGACCACTCAGGATCCGGACTCATGCCAATGGAATTTTTTAAGCTCACTTTGTCATCTGCCTTACTTCCTCTCGAAGCGTGAGGATTTGGTCCCTTAAGGGTACACATGCATGGGGCATTACCTCGAAAAATGATTTACGCCCCACCCACCCCCCCCCAAAAAAAAAAAAAAATTTGTAAATCAATTTTCAAGGTGATGTGTTCCCCCTGCATGCGGAGGGCACATTAGGGGGGTGCACCAAATCCCAGCTGACTTATTTTTTGTATGACCATAGAAGAGGAGCTTAAATCGTTGGGAATGCTTTAAGGGTATTTTGCCTAAAATGATCTAACAAGTTTGATCTCTATCAACTTGTGTATTTATTAGAGACCATTTCTAATCAATTGGGGAAGGCTAATTTAGAGCCTAACACCCTACTATTGCCCTTCCTTGACAAATTAGAGATGTTTCCTAAACCTAATACTATTAATGACTAATTATGCTCCTTATCAAAAGAAAAGTCAATTGAGATGGTTTGGTCGTTATATGCAACAAAGACCAATGATGGTACACTAAAAGGGAGTGAAACGATACAAGTCAAAGGTTCTATAAAGACAAGAAGGTCAAAATTGACCTAGATTGAAATAATAAGGAGAGACATGACTGTTTATAATTTAATGACAGATATGACCCTAAATAAAGTGAAATGGTAGAACAGGATTCGTGTAGCCGGCTCCAAATAGTTGGGATAAAGATGTTTGTTGTTGTTGTTGTTTTATTGTAATAAAATGAAGACCTTTAAGGTGTTTTTTTAGCTTCTCTATCGGTATTGGCACCATAATGAAAATCTTCCTACAGATGAAAGACACGTGGATTTAAATAGACCTAGAAACACAGTCACAAATAAAGACACGTGGTGGAGCCAGAGTTAAGACACGTGTCATGACACCTAACATACAACAAGGGTGGGTTATCATTCACACAAAGTATGCAAGGCAAGGCCACTACACACCCCACGATGAGTATCTACCCCCACAATAAGAAGTAAAGGAAGTGACTATGACAATGAAGAATGGTGGAAAGTGGAAGAAACCACCTAGCAACATGAAGTAGGAGTTACAACTGTCGCAACTGATTAACTCGATATAAATGAGCAAGAGACGGAAGAAAAAAAAACCATCATCATCATCATCAAATTCTATTTTTATCTTAGGAGTAGATCTATCTTAAGAGTAGGTGTAACATAATTTAGTCTGTAATTCAGTTCGAGAGAAGTGAACATAGTTCATTTCTTAGTTTCTATTGTCATCTTGTTTGACATCGAGTAGCACAACTCTCCTGAAGAGGTTAGTGATTCCTTGAGTTGAGCAAGGAATTTGTATTGTGATATCATTCACTGTATCAACAAAGTTTGATTTCTTTTCATCCCTTCCCCTTCGAAGTTTGTGAAAAGTCCTCTTTGTTAAGGCATGCACCGAACCTAGCTTGGTAACCTGGGTTACTCGAGCCTAGGGTAAAGCATTGAAGGAGAAATTTTTCCCACCAACGTAGAGATTGGTGACCACAATAGGAGATCACTTCGAGGGGAAGAAATGTCTGACACTTCAAAGAACAGGAGTGATCCCCTTTCATAGGAGGTCATGGTGCAAGAAGCCCCGAGAATTTGATGGCAAACTTAACGTATCTGTTAAGCTAGCTAAGGTAATTGCTACAACCTTCTGGCTAATGGTCGAATAAGTTTAGTATGAAAGAAAACCGGGGCAAAACTCTAGAGAGTGGTTTGAAAAGAGAAAATTTGGTAGCTCCACACTAGAAACTCTGAGAATACTTAGGGGGCAAGGTCGAGCATCGACACCTCTCGATAACCAACAACTCAATATCCTAATGGGGAACCCATATGAGGAGGCTCGTTGAAAATAAGTTGGCCATAAAGATCGTTTTCTATAAGGCCAGAATCAACTTGATCAAGCTTTAGGTATACCACACCAAGGGAGGTTCAAAAGGCCCCCTCTGCTTGAAGGATACCCAAGAAGCCCTTCGACGGTTGATAAATATTCCGACAGTATGAAATGCCTTCAAAAGGAAACTCAACGGTTGAAGAGTGTGAATTGCATGCCTCAGGGGAATCCTTGTGTCAATACAAATCTCACTTACAACCATATGAGGGCATAGGTTTAAAATACAAATGCCCTCAGTATGAGCAATGTTTACCATCTCGAGAACACGTAGGAAAAGAACTTGAGCGTCCAAACTAACCAGGTGATGACTAAGGCACAAGGTTGGTGCATGGTTGAGGTTCTAAGAGTTAGACAAAGAGGTGACTGCATGACATGTTCTAAACAAACCTCGAGACAAGCAAATAAAGGACCATGTGGCGAATTGGTAAACAAGAAAGTCAAGTTCCTTAGAGGCTTTAATGACACTGAAGTTGATGTTGGTCTTCACAGCACCAAGAAGCTAGCAATCGAATATGTCAGTCAGTTGAATTCCCATAAAGGGAAAGAGGAAAATCCTTCAATGAATTAGTTGATGATAAGTCCACCACGAAAAATAAGGTGTCGGATGGAAAAGGAGGACTAGCATGTCGAATGACATGCCAAGCAAAAGAAAGCGAGGCTAACCCTGTCACAGTACAAGTATATATTAACACGGTCACGATTAACAAAGTAACCAATGAAGGCGGCAGAGCAGCACAAAGTCTGGTTTGTTTCTCAATAGGGACTAGTTACTATAATCTCGAAGCTAGTAACTATCGACATAACTATAGTCGACTAAATGTGGGAAGGTCGAGCAATCTTGTCCCAAGATGACCGGGTCAACTGTCGTGATTCATGTTGTTTAAGAGCAGAATGTCAAAATAGGAAAGTGCTCGATTAAGATGTCGAGGACCCATAAGCGAACTCGAAAGTCGCAATGACAAGAGGTTGGACAAAGGTTGAATATTTTGCAACTACTAGGAATGGACAAAGTCAGTGCAACAAGAGTTGACAAAAAGAGAGTTCATTGCTAGAGGTCAAGATCAACTCGAGAGATGAATTCAAAACTGGCAGAGTTTAAGAATCCAAAGGGCAAGGAAGAAACATACATTATGAGCCTAAGAACATGGCCTCAAAGGATATGGCATTGATGACAAGTAGAAAAGGGGCCAGTTTTGATAAGTTATATGCCAAAGAGGGTTGGTCCTGCGGTGGTTTCACAATAATAGGACCCAATGATTATGGTGTATCACCTTGGGGATTCAGAATGGCTCACAAAAGTGGTTTAAGCCATGTCGAGGGTCACGTCCCAATAAAGGATGAACCCAATAATAATATGTTTTGGGGGGTAGTGTTGCCTCTAGAAGCAAAAAAAAATTACAGATTAGCCATTTGTTTGGAGAAAGCCATCACGAGACAATAAGGTTTTTAACAAAAATACTTATCAACTCGGGTGCACTAGAGAAAGATTTGATGATAAGTATTTCAAGCTACGTAAGCCTCCATTTCAAAAGAAAGAGAGGTTCGATGAAAAAAATGTCCTAAAACCAATGATATGAGCCAAATATAAAGGCTCATATAAGGATAAAAATATCCTACAATAAATAAGAGTTGAAGAGTACAAAGACTTATATAAAGACAAATGATGTCTATGGCTTAAAGTATCAAAATTTCATTATATATATATATATATATATATATATATATATATATATATATGTAAATCAAAGGTTACAAAGACTCTTATTAAGATAAACAATGTCTAAGGGGAAAAAATGTCCTAAAAGAAAATGAAACGATGAAAACACTAAGGGTTCATATCGAGACGGTCCATCATTTCTCGAAGCAGAATTGGCCTAACAATGATTGGCAAGACATGCAAAAGCTAGTGACGAACATGAGGTAAAACACGGGCTTCTACAAAAACCATTCAACATGTATGTCACCACTGGTCACGGGGACCTGAATGAGGTGCGTTTTTCACCTCTCTAGAAGCCACCTTAGAGTCGCCCAAGTAATGGTTCTGGATCAAGAGAACAAAGGAAGGGGCTCAAGCTAGTATGCATCACGTAGTGAGTACCCTTTTTACAGAACCATGATGCCTGTAGGAGGCAAGTGACGTGTGGGGGGAAACAACATCTCCATTGGTGTGGATGGCACTTTATCCCCATCTATAAAGCAGTCCTCCATGACCCAAAAAATACCCTAGGGTTAGTTGATGGATTCATGTAATCCTCTAGCTCCTCGAAATAAGGAGATTGGAGATGAGATGACCAGCCTCTAGTCGTGGGGTGGTGGTTTGAGCGAAGGACATGGCGTGAGAAATGAACATCGAACTTTCTCATGAACAAGAGAATCTGGGTATTAGTTACCAACCAGGGAAGGAAATTACCACATTTAACAAAGTTTTAAGTCACTCTAGATTATCGAGGCACACCAATATGATTGCAAGAGGAATGAGATGTGATCATGGATAAGAAGGACAAATATAAGTTAATACTAGGAGTGGGTATTTATAAACCCTTAGAAGGAAAGGGCCACCACAAAACGATGAAAACGGTTCAGTTTTCCATCCAAAAACCACCGTCTGTTCCATACGAGATCATCAGGAGTTGGGTGAATCCCGGAAGCAGTTAATGATAGAGGATATCTTGTCCTAAAAAAGGCACTGGTTGGAGTAATCTAGTCAAATCAATTACATTCTCGAGCATCGGTTCCTAAAAATAATCAATACGGTTCAAACATGTGAACCAGGAGCATTGAGAATAGGTCACACGTGTTTAGTTAAGATATAAAGTAGACACATATAGGGGGGCATTTGTTGGCACCATCCTAAAAATCTACCTACAGATGGATAACACATGGATTAAAATGGACTTGGAAACACAATCATAAACAAAGACGCATGATGGGGCCAAAGTTAAGACACGTGTCATGACACCTAACATGTAGCAAGGGTGGTCATCACTCACACGAAGCAGGCAAGGTAAGGCCACTACACACCCCACGATAGGCATCTGCTACCACGATAGGAAGTAAAGGAAGCGGCTATTGCAACGAAGAAGAGTGGGAAGTGGAAGAAACCACCTAGCAACATGAATAAGGAGTTACAACTGCCATAGCTGATTGACTTGATATAAATGGGCAAGAGACGGTAGAAGAAAAAAAACCATCATCATCATCAAATTCTATTTTTATCTTACGAGTAGATCTATCTTAGTTAGGAGTATGTGTAATGTAATATAGTCTGTAATTCAGTTCGAGAGTAGTGAACCTAATTTATTTCTTAGCTTCTATTGTTAGCTTGTTTGACATCGAGTAGCACAACTGTCTTAAAGAGGTTAGTAACCCCTTGAGTTGAGCAAGGCGTTTGTATGTGCTATCATATCATTCGTTGTATCAACAAAATTTGGTTTATTTTCATCCCTTCCCCTTTGAAGTCTGTGAAAAGTAATCTTTGTTGAGGCATGTACCAGACCTGGCCTAGTAACCCCAGCTACCTGAACCCGAGGCAAAGCATAGAAGGAAAAAAATTTCCCACCAACAATCAGCATTGTCTTGAAGAGATTACATAAATGTTTTTCAAAACAATTCCAGGACGATGTATCATACAACCTATGCAAAGGAAGAATTTGTATCATGTTTTCCTTGCCTTGTGCTTTACCATTCTTCAGTGTGTAGGAAGTTTACAGGATTGGTACCATTGGATGTAGAGCATTACTAAAACAAATTTTAGGTACTGGAAGAGCCCTGATGGTTAGCTAGGGAACAAAACTTATTAATAACCTTGATTAGCTAAGGTTGTCAATTGGGCCGGGCTGGCCTAAAGCCCGTTATGTCTGGCCCAAAAAATAATTGGGATAGGCTAACCTAATTCCAGTCCGAGCTGAGTTTGGGCCTAACTTTTAGGCCCGAAGTTTTATTAGGGCCGAGTTTGGACAGGATCAATTTCAGTCCGAGGTCCAGCCCGAACTAGTTAGCAAATAATAATTTTATTTATATGCTAATATTAGGTGTATATATATATATATATATTTTGGATCCATATATTTTTAATAAATTTACTTTCATCAAATAGTTCAAGTGTCAACTGTTAAAAAACAAAAAACTCATATAATATACATTTAAGGGCAATTATGGGCTTAAATCAACTTAAAAATTAAGAAAATAGTTTTATTCGGACAGCCCGAACTCAGCTTGAAGCCCGTTGTTTTAAAACGGGCTGAGTTTGGGCCCAACTTTTAGGCCCAAAGTTTTATTCGGGCCGAATTCGGGGTCAGGTAAAACATTTCGGGCTGAGTTTGGGCAAACCTCGGGTCTGATTGACAGCCCTATGATTAGCTCATCATACAGGAATATCGGCTACATTTTTCACATTGAAGTTCTCAAACATATTCACTACTTAAAAAGTTTCCATTGAAACAAGAAGACAATTCACAGCTACAAATTGGTGATGACAAAGTACAGTTGAACACACACACAGATACATAACGATACAAAACAATATACCACCGATACAATGAAATGACATGATTAGCGACCCATCGCAAGGCTTGAGTTCGTCATTGAGGGCTCACAAGAGTGGATGGGTAGGGAAGGGATCTGATACGTGGGAACAGGCATCTCATTAGGAAGGCTTGGAGCCACTGCCTCGAATTTAAGAACCTGAATTGCTTGCCTTATAGAAGGCCTCAATTTTGGATCAGGATGAACACACCAAAGGCCAACAATCATCAAACATTCCATTTGTTTCCCATCGAAATCCATATCCAATCTTTCGTCAACCGCTGTAAGAAGCCTTCCTCTCCCATAAAGATTCCATACCCACTCTACCAAACCCACCTGTGATTCCTCTTCAATAGAATCGACTGACTTTCTCCCACAGATAATTTCCAAGACTACCACTCCAAAGCTGTATACATCTGATTCTTTACTCGCCTTGCCTGTTCTAATATACTCTGGTGCCAAGTAGCCTAATGTCCCTGCTAAGCCAGTTGATTGGGGGCCTAGCTCATGGTCCATGAGCCTAGCTAATCCAAAGTCACCAAGCTTGGTGTTGAAACCTGAATCTAACATCACATTACTTGATTTGATATCGCGGTGCACCACGCACTGAACCCATTCTTCGTGAAGGTAGAGCAACGCCGAGGCCAAACCAAGTGTTATCTTGTACCTGACTGCCCAATTGAGAGGGATTTTGTTGCCAAAGAGATGAGAGTCAAGGCTCCCATTGGGCATGAACTCATAGACAAGTAGGAACTGACCTCGATCATGGCTCCAACCGATGAGTTGCACTAGATTCCGATGTCTCAACCGGCTAATGATCTTCACTTCAGTGATGTACGTTTTCTTGCCTTGCTTAGAACTCCTAGAAATCTTCTTTACAGCAACCGGAAAATTCGAATATTTCAAGAACCCTTTGTAAACTCCTCCAAATCCTCCTTCTCCCAACTTTCTTTCATCAGAGAAGTTGTTAGTGGCCGAAGCCAGCTCTGTGAAGGAAAACCTCTTAGGCCCAACACCTCCTTCAAACTCACTGTTCATAGATGTAAGGTTCACCATCTCCTCTTCTTTCCTACTTCTGTGTCTCTTCCTAGAAATCACCCATATTGAACCTGCACCAACTATCAAACCCAAAACAACCACAGAAACAACTAGACCAACAATTAGTCCAATCTTTCCTTCTCTCTTTCCTTCTGCGACTTTGGTATCCAAACTCGAATTGAATTCCCAGGAATGAAGAGTATGTCTCTCTATGTAGTAACTTGTAGCCGCAGTGAACCCAATTGTAACCCACTCTGGCAAAATTTTCGTTAAATCTACTATGTGAGAAAGAGTATAGCTCTCTTTAATAGTGGGATTATCAATATATGCTAACAAAACAGTCAAGTTCTTACTAGTAGCATTATAACTAACCCAAGCATCAGCAGTGTCACCACTATGCCCGCTAGCATTCCATTCAACATACTTAGCTGAAGCAATCGAATTAACATTGATGCCTACATGTTGGACGGGCGGATCCCACTCCGGGTTCGGAAAAGTGTCGAATTCGACCATGACGATGTGGTTCGTGGTCGTGGCATCACTTGTTGTGGTGTTGAAGAGGCCCAGAAAACCAGCAGGGGAGTTCATTGGGATTGGAAAACCGACAGGAGCAAGAAAGAAAGTGAGCCCACTTGCAATAATGGAAGAATTCATAGAATCGATGGTGAAGGAGAAATGGGTAGTGAAGTCTGAGAGCTTTCCAGTAGTGGAGTCCCAAAGGTGAACTGGGTCAGCAAAACTTGCTCGACCTATATGGCACATGTATGTTAGACTGGTTAATTCGATGGCTCCAACATAAGGCTTGGCATCCCCTTCATAGATGATGTTACGTGCTTCTGGATCGAAGCGTGGTAGTCCGAAGGAAGTTGGATTAATGAAGGCTTGAAGAAGGGAGAAGAAAATGAAGAATAGGTAGAGAGGAAAGTGGGTTTGGGGAGATGACAATGAAGTGGACAAGTTAGGTAAGTTCATGGTTGTGACTTTGCAGAACCAGAGACGAGAGGAGAGGGAGAGAATGTGGTGGATGAAGCAGGGGGAAATCTGTTTATTGGGAGCCGTGAGGGTGAAGTTTCAACTACTATAAGAAATAATAATAAATGGGCCTTTCGGAGTTGTGGAGGTGAAGTAATCGCTATGAAGATTAATAAAGAAAGAACGAGTTGCAGGACCATCGCCGGAATAATAGTAACCATTTTATTATGTTGATTAGTGTATGGATGGATGCAGAAGTCATAACTCATGACACACCTTGTGAATGGCTATTTTCTACTGAGAAATGGATCTCTGTCCCCTGCGTCCCCACACAAAGGGTGGGGTGTGCAATGCGTTAAACCATAAATCAAATAAATGTTCTGGACACCAGGGAACGTTATATGGAATATAATGGGTGGGAGTCAACTGACATTTCAAATTCCCGCCCATTTTATTCCATATGACGTCCCCTGGTGTCATGGACACCAAATCCTGGACAGGACATTTGCTCTCCCTTAAAAACAGTTTTCCAATAAGAAAGTAAGTAGCCAAAATAAGGGGTTTATAGGATTAGAATTCTGAAAACAGTTTTTCAAGAAAAAAAAAAAAGTACCCAAAAATGAGGGGTTCATCCTCTCTCTGCTTTCTGCTTTCTACAGTTGAGTTGGAACCTATATATTTCAAAGAAGTGTTAAATCAAGTCACTGGCAACAAGCAATGGCAGAAGAATATCCAACCTTAGTAAAACAGAGCACTTGGATTTTGGTTCCTATGGATAGATCTCAAAGTGTTTTTGGTTACAAGCTCAAAAGAGACGCACATGGTAATGTTGTTAAGCATAAGGCCCGGCTTGTGGCCAACGGTTACAATCAACAACCAGGTGTTGATTTTCACGATACTTTCAGCCCCATGGTTCGCATGACGACAATTCGCTTCATAGTATCTATTGCCTTTCATTTTGGTTGGAAGATACACCAACTTGATATTAAGAACGCTTTTTTACATGGTTTCATATCAGAAAATATATTCATGGAGTAGTCTCTCGGCTTTATTGACAAGAGTCTTCCACACCATGTCTGCCATCTTCAAAAAGCCATCTATGAGTTACGATAAGCACCCCAAAGTGTGGTACGCTCATTTTTCAAGTTTTTTACTTACTTAGGGGTTTCAAATGTGCCATGGTGACAACTACATGTTTGTTCAACATTCCCCACACAATATTATTATCTTGATAGGATATGTAGATGATATTCTGATTATGGGAAACAACCAGTCATATTTCTTCGTTAAGACTCTACACAGTCAGTTCGCCATGAGGTATTTAGGCCATCTAAACCATATTTTAGGTATTGATTTCAAGTACAGTTCGTCTTGTGTTTTCTTGTCTCGAGAAGTATGCTACTGACATCCTTCAAAAGGCAGATATTTTGTCCTGCAAACCAGTTCCAACACCTCTTAGCTCACATAAATCAGTTCCTCTTTTTGAAAATCCCTTACTTGCTAATCCCCGGTTGTATCACAGTTTAGTCAGTACAATGCAGTATATTACGATCACACAACCAAATTTAGCGTATTGTCACGGACTCAGCTTTTCCAAGCTTCAGAGACCGTGCGGCACTCGTGCTACTCTCGCTTGTAGACGAGTCAGCCTAGCTCACACCCACACTTGGTATCTTAAACACAAGAGAACACTTAGGGAGGAAAGGAATTGAAAGCTTTATTGCTATCCAAGAATGCTTACAAGCTTACAATGCTTGAGAGCTCACTCCTCTTGAGT
>JAOXJP010183650.1:0-12407 GCA_025762735.1 Platanus orientalis
TTGAGATGTCACATCACCTCCAAAAAGTGAATTGATTCCCCCCCCCCCTTGTGTGGCCATTGAGTGGCTCACAAGGGAGTAGCGTAAAGGATATCAGCCCGATGCAGGGTCTATGACTCACCGTGATGCACTGTAATTTGGCACAAAGGATACAAGTCCTTCAGCATGTGACTAAGTAAATCCCTCATGGCAAAAGAGGAAAGGGAGAAATGGTGCACAGTGCACCCTATCACAAGGGGGTGGGCCTGCATGTACGGAAGACACCAGCCACCCCCTGTAAGAGGGTACACCATGCACTGCAGTGCAAAGGGGGATGATATCTTCTTTGACACTGAATATTTGCATTGAGATGGAGCCACTATTCATGGGGCGCCAGGTACTAACAATGAGGATGGGGCCCATACACTTTTGTCAGTACTTGACATCACATGGCCATGGTTTAAAAACCTGGAATCGGAGTCGGAATCGGTTAAGATCGATTCTCAAGTCAGATCGACTGATCCGGACGGATTCCAAGTTGACTCGACCGATCCGATGCAACAAAAAAAAAACCTTTCAAATCATTTTAAATTCAAAATTTTAAAAAAAATCAAAATTTTTTGTAAATTTTAAACCGATTATCGAATTGGATCAGCCGATCCAAGCCAATCCACACCCGAATCTGCCGATTCCTGAGTTGGATCGGCCAATTCCTAAGTTGGATCGGCCGAGTCAAAACAAACCCCAATTTGACCCTTAAAATTAGATCGGTCCTAGCCAATTTCAAGTTGGATCAGCTGATTCGACTCAGAATCGGCCGAGTTTTAAAACCATGCACACAGCACCCCATGAATGGTGGCTCCAGCCTGGTGCAAATATTCAGTGTAACAGAGGATATCAACCCAGAGGATGTGCATCGGCACATCACCAATTGAAAGAGTCCCCATCTGGAAGACAATCTAAACTGGCCACATAATCCCTCCGCACAGTGGAACTAGGAGAGTACACTTAGCAAACTGATTTTGAATAAACTACTTCGAAAACCTTCGTTCTATATTATCTTGTTTTATTAATCTTAATATAGAATATTGCAATGACGTATGATCTAACAACAGTAAATACAAACTTAAAAAAGAGAGAGCCGCGATCAACAATATCCATCTTAATCCTTCCACAAGTCCAGATAAAGAATTCGGGTTTCCAGATAGAAGAGATGTGCCTTTGGTGAAATCGGCTTAGCACAAGATTGTAACCTATCATACTCATCCCTGTCAATCACCTCCTATATGCTGGAGTAAAGTTATGGAGACTTCTAATGGAAAGCATGCACGGATTCTCTTCCTGTTCGAGAGAACTTACACAAAAGAAGAATTTCTATAGACCCTTTGTGCCCCCCATCTACAACTTGGAGAACGAAACAGTCCATATCCTAACCTGGTGCCCTCTCATATAGAGAACCTCGCTCGCCACCACTTTCTCTTTTAACATCAAACCTTCCTTGCTAATCCTCCTTCGCAGAATGGCCAAGTGTAAGTTTAACTCTAGCCTAGGTTCTAAAATTGAGACTCTTAGGTCCACTATGTTGGCTGATATGGAAGAGTAGAGAAATAGATTAATTTTTGACAAAGAGCATATTGATCACTCTAAAATCTTGTCGGTTGCTGAGGAGTCCTTCAGATAGATGAAAGATTAACAACATAAAAAAGCTACCGAGTCTCTTGGATAGTAGTCTCCTCAGGCTTGTCAAGTGCTCAAAACTCATCTTTGATGTGGTCATTCCAAGACCAGAGATGTTGCTGTGTTTGGAGTATTAATAATAGTTTGCAAAGAAAATCTAATCTTATGCTATGATAACAAGCCTTTGTTTGGCCAAAGAAGTTAATGCGGAAAATCTACTACTGGAAGGATCCATGGACATCACAAGACGATTCAAACCGGAAATTTTGGAATGACCTTGGTGCATCATGGCCTCTTGTAACCTTAAGTTTTGCTCATGTCTTAGGACAGCTAACTCTACAGTCCATAATATATCCCGGAATCTATTCGCCTGTAGACTCAGGTTGGACCCAAGAATGTACCAAGGTGGCTCGATAGCACCGTGATACAGGACTCAACTTTTTGTAACTCTCTCCCTTCTAGTTCTTAATTTCATTCTTCTAATTACATTACTCACTTTTAAAAGTGAATCAACTAGGAGACAAGACTTTAGTATCAATAAAAGGGCAGAGCAATTAATATGTTCTTATTTTAAGATTATCTTAAGAGAGCCTAACCGTATTAAAGAGATTAACAAATTTAATTGGTTAGAATGAGAAAAATTAGTGTTATTTTAGAGATAAATTTACAAGAAAACTAAATTTTGAAAGAAGAAGCTATCGCTACCAGGAAAGCAATAGCCGGTTGTATTACAAGAGTGATAAAAGAAATCATTTTAGATTTCGAAGGAAAAGTGCAATCAGTTAAATAAACTTGTTAGTGGAATGATGAAATTCAAACATCCGTTAAGAGTAAGAAGGTCCTATTACAAGTGCGGCTAAAATATTAAGGTTTAAGAAACATTTAAAATGGTAAAAGAAGCTAAAAAGCAATGACATTGCTAAAAACTTTAAGGTGTTTGATAATTAAGAAGCAAACTTTTTGTTAGGGGCTGCCCCCGTGTTTAGGTTGCTTGGCAGCTTGGGGGTTGGTTTTTCTTTTGTGTTTCTTGTATTGGTTTTGCTTTCTTTTGTTTTGTTTGGTCTTTTCAACATCCTGGTAAAGGCCTTGTTTTTGTTTGTTATCTCTAAAAAACAAAATAACTTACATAGTAGGATGATGAGAAAGATGTATAAAAACTAGCTGAGGGAGAGGAAACATGAAGACCTTGATTTCATTAGATGGTTGCATCAAGGTGAAGATTAAAGAGTCTTAGTGAAAGCCAAGGGAATTATAAAAAGTAAAAAAAAAATCTATTACTAAATGAGAACCCTGAAAAGAATATCAATTTAAGAGAATTCAATAGCGTCATGAGATAAGAGAATGTATGTACTTCCATTAAATTAGAGTGTCTAAAAGTTAAAGAAGATAGGATAAGATGATAAGATTTAGAAATAACAAATGGCACATGAATGAAAGGAAGACATCCTGGTGATGGCAATTACAATAATAAGGGAGATATTCAGAGTAGCACCAATTATATAAGATTAATAATGTGAAACATTTTATGAAACTTTATAAGAGAGGAAGCACAAACCAACACATAAAACAAGAGTATAAAAATCAATTAGGATTTGTGCCATAAGGTTTGACGACTAAAGCTCAGCAATTATTAATATATAACAAAAAATAAAAATTATTCACATGGCATTTATTGACTAAAGGAAAAGCAATATGATGAGATCTTTAGAGATCATTTGGTAAGGTCTGGAAATAGAAAGCAGTCTCAAGTCAATATACTAACATAATTAAAAATTCGTATGATGAACAAGTTTTTAATCATAGTAGCCATAATCTTCACACTTGTTAATGACGAGATTGATAAGAATATAATGAAGGTCCTTGGCCTTTGGTGTTTGCTAAACATAAAGTTTAATTTAAGAAACCAGAAAGATAAATGCCAACTGTAGAGAAAGATGTAAAAATCAAAGGTTTAATAAGACAAACTAAAACAATATTTATGGTTGCAATTTGAGTAAAATTATGAGTAAAAATGAGGAAATAGTAAAGATTGATGACTAAGAGATCCCATGGATCGTCACATGCAGGTAAATTGTAGCTAAGATGAGTATGTTGAGATGAATGATGGCAAGGTAAAAATCGATACAATAAAAATGAGCCAAAATTTAGCACCGATAAGTGATAAAATTGGGGGAAATCAATTGAGGTAATTGGATCACGAAGACAAAAATCAGTGACTGCACTGCTAAGGATTCATACAGTACACAATGGAAGTGTCAGAAGGGTAAGGCTAAGTCAGTGGTTGAAAGGGGTGCCATTCCTCTACCCGAAGATAAAGTCTTAAAAAGTAAATTAATGGAGCTAAGATTTGAGCGATCTTGACCTATTGGTATTGCAATATCAGTGAATGGCAGGGCTTTTTGTTCCATATCATCTTCAGAGGGTAAGGCAGATTTGCATTGGGGGAGGGGGAGGTAGAGGATAAAAGAGCAGATCTCTACAAAGGATAAAGAAGTTAGTACTGAGTCCTAACCACCAACGAAATGGCCACTACCATTTCATTGGCCATTTTAATTTGGACTGAATCCTAACTAAAAAGATTCAGATTCATTTCAACCGTAACACTTACTCATTTATTGCAGAGAAATGAACTGTGGGGGATTGGGGGTGGGCGTATACAGAGCAGATCTCTACAAAGGATAAACAAGTTCATAGGTCACTACCATTGACTGGACTACTTAAGACTCAGTCCTACCTAAAAAGATTCTGATTCATATCAAAACTAACACTTACACGTTTATTGCAGAGAAATGAACCGTCTGATTTTAACACAAACAGTTATTTCCACAACCCCCCCCCCCAAAGAAAAAAAAAAAGATCTATTAAACAGGGGAAAAGTGGAAATATTGTAGTCCCCAAGAAACAGCATCATCTAATCTCTCAGGTCAATGACCAGCTTTTTTGATTTATACTATGAAATTATTAGATGTCTCCCGGCATCACATTCTAAGAACCAAACATGTTAATGCAAAAGAAATCATCTGGCAAGAGAAACTGATAAAAACATCATGTAATTAAAAAGGAAAAAATAAACACCTACTCATTAAACTAAGCCAATCTCAATCTCATTTCAGACCTGAAGTAAATTTTATCTTAATAACATAAACTAATCTTAAGAATTTAAAAGTGAATGATCCAGTGCTGAGTACATCCAAGTCCCAACCAAAAACCTACCACGCAAAAACAATAAACAAAAAACAGAACATTGGCAGCAGCTAAGTTTTCAATGCCTAAAACCAGAGCGAAACTGAGTTTTCAAGGGCGAACAAGATTTGGAGCTCCAGCTGGGCGTGGAGCCTGGCCAGGCTTTGGCATATCATCCTGCAAAAACCAATAAAACGCATTACCCAATAGTTTTTTTAGGTATGGCACCATCTTATACCAACCCAATACCAAACTAACTGGCAAAGATTTACTCATAATTTTATGGTGCATCAATTAGATTGTGCAGAGGACTGCATGAGCACATGTTATACAATTTAAAACTGACAGAAACACAACTGCCTACATCCATACCGATCTACCCCACCCCCAGCCTCCAATTGCCACTCAAACCATGCACTAAAAGAAACAAACAATCACAATAAACACCTAATCAATGTAGAACATATCTTCCCTCAAGTACAACTAATATGACCACAATGAGTCAATGAATGATAATAAAGCAATCCAAGAACTGAACCTCAAATTGTACATATTCATTACAAAGTTAAAACATATTATTTTGACGTTTTGGTAATTTACAAATGATTGGAGTAACAATATTGCAAGAAACTACCCACCTTGCCTAAAAGGAATACAGATAGATACAAAGTCAATAAAATGCACCAACAGGTAAGAACCCAGCTCTAAATTGAAGCATATATTCTTTGTGATTTAAAGTACTAAAGATAACAACCAGCAGTAATATAAATAACACATAAGGTCCAACAACTTGTGCCGAACAATACAGGGCCTGAACCAGCCCATAATTGTTTTCTTATAGGCCTAGTTGATCCATACTTAAGACCATCAAATTCAGTCTACCAGATCCAAATAAAATACCCAGGACTCCTTGGTTCCACTGGTTTTAGTAGTTGTTTTATTTGGACTCTTGCTTATTATGTAAATATTTTCTATTGATTCAGAACTCTCATAGTGGGATAGCTTTAAGTAAGTGAATCCATCTATTTTCTATATGCCTTGTTCTGGGGGATGAGGAGGTAGCAATGGAGCCATTACTAACAATCAAACAATCTGGCCTTTTACAACATCAACAAAAAAAAAAAAAAATCTGTTTGTAATAATAATTAAAGAACAAACATAAAGACATAGATCTGCAACTCCACAATAACCAGAATATCCGATAAACGAGAAAATAAAACCATATTAAGATTTATGAAACGCACCCGGCGTCTAAAGCGAGGAGGGGGGTCCCGCTTCCTCCTATCAGTGCGAGAACGAACCCTGACGACGTGAGAATGGATTGCGCAGGAAACACAGTACTGCATCTTCGCATACAGCTTGGGAAGAGTGTATCCTTAACAAAACCATTTGCCACTAATTAAAAAACTAAAACTAAAACTGGAGTTAAAAAAGATAGTAATAAAGAAAAGTTACCATCATAAACACATGCTTCCTGAACATCCCTAACCGCAGCTTGCTCGACGATGTTCCTCACAAGGAACCTCTTGATAGCCTTATCCTTTAAAACAAATCAAAATAGCCGAAAGTTCTTAGCTTTCAATTTCTGTTCTACGATAGCAAATCCAGTACAGGAAGACGCAGATCATGAATGAATATAAAGTTTTCATTTATCAAAAAAAAAAGAATATATCTATACATATCAGGTATGATGATCAGAGGATGATCGCGTACCTTCGGACAGCATTTCCCACAGTTGGAGCAGCGGATGAACTTGACATGGCCACGGCCGTGCTTGTTGCGGCCGCCATTCCTGCGCTTGAACGTCTGCAAATATGAAAACGAAGTAATTAACACAGATAAATCAAATAAATGGAGAAGAAACAAAAGAAAAAGGAAAATCCAAGGCTTTGATTTCTCTCAAAAGACTCACCATTCGAAGGAGAGACTGGTTCCTCCACACCTCAACCCTAGATCTGAGGTTCTTGCTTCCTCGCCTCCTCTAGGGTTTTTTTAGCTAAGAAGAAGTGAGACATCGAACGAGCTTTTATACGGGGACTTGATTGAGGGGAGCAACTTGGGCCCGACCCAATTCGAACCCAACGGACCGGGCTGAAGCTGGAAGCTACAACTCACCCAAGGTTGGTTGGGCTTGGATTGAGGGACTCGTATCCTCTGTGTCACCTTACGGTGCGCCATGATGAGCCACAGACACGAAGAAGGTGGGGCCCTGCAAAAAGTGTCTGGCCCCACCCCTCTTTGTGTCTGTAGCTCACCATGGCATACCGTAAGGTGTGCAGAGGGTACAGCATTGAGGCCTTAGGAAACCCAACCCACGCTCTAGCTATTGGGAAAGGATGTTCTGCCCAGGATTTGATGTCTAGGATGGTGTCCAGGACACCAGGGGCCGTCAAATGGAATAAAATGCATATTTCATATTCAGAAAATGCATCACCACCCATTTTATTCCATATGACGTCCCCTTACATAAGGGATGTCGCAATGAATGTGATATGTGAATCACTCTTACATATTTTGGTAACTTCCAAGGCCTGCCTCATGACATCCAACTTGAGAGCTAAATTGAAAATGTATAGTCATCCCAAATTGGGATGCATTATTAAATCAAAATTGGGGTATCTGCTTAAGATCTATGGTAGAGCAATTTGCAAATATCTCCATGATGGAGTTGATTCTACTAAGGATGATGAGAACATGAAGTCCCAACCATTTATCTCTCAAAGAGACTGTTTCAATAGCCATCATTTTTATCAGTTTGCTATGCATTATATCTTACAATGTAGATAGCTAAGTATATATTGAAAATAGTATGCATTATATTTTCTTATATTTATTCTTATTTTATAGTTTTAATAAAATGTAGTTGTACCTAGCAAACCAGTGGTTGAACTGATCGAAATAGGAACCAACATATTTCCTTTCAGTTTGCTAATGGTTATATTTACACACAATGTGGATCAGTGATTCCTTTTTTGGAAGGTTATGGTAAAAACCCTACTTTTCGCATAGTTTAACATTTTCATTATTTATTAACCACAACAACTATTCATCTTGTAGACTTTGGGTTAATGTATTTACATGGCCGTAAGGGCATCTTAAAATGCTTTTGGTCTTGCAAAAAGACTAAAACCAAAGAAATTAAGGATTGTTATTATGTGTTGGAATATATGGCAACACATGAATAGTATTATTTTTAGATATAAAGAATATAATATGAAATGTGTTTTGAAAAATTCTTGTAAATTGATAAAAGAAATGGAAATGATAAACACTCCAGTAGGAGTGAAAGAAATGAATGAAAACCAAAGTAAGTGGAATCCTCTAAAACTGAACTTTGTGAATTTGAATTTTGATGGAGCACTCTCAACAAATCAGTAAGGAACGTGACTGGAACAGTGATTTGAAACACAAAAGGCAAGAAGATAATTGCCACAGCAAAGAAGAGATATGTCATCACCATTACGGGTGAAAAGTAAAGTTGCTTTATTTGGGATATGTAAGACAACCACTATTTGGATCAAAAAACTTGAAATGGAAGGAGATGCTAAAAACGCCATTACAGCGATATGGAAGAGTTTGGAGGAGTGTCCGACAAAAATAAGACTTTGCATTGAAGACTGCAAACTTTTACTTAATCAGTTTTAGAATTTTAATATAATTCATAAGAGTGGGAATAAAAATTAGCCAAAAAAGGGATTACTCATCCATTTGATACATGGAGAGATAATCCTCATTTATGGGTTTCCAAAGCTGTAGAGGAAGACATGCATTCTTAACTTTAATAAAAACTATATTTATCCAAAAAAGTCTATTATTGCCACTCCACTTCTATGCTTTGGTAGCGCTTGGACAACAAAACGAAGAACAATAATATGGAACCAATGTACTGAAAAGAGTGGTGGCAAAAATCACAAGGCAAATAGCAATGCCATGAACAATCATATAAGAAGGATTTCCTCTAGCGAAAATGATCATGGTGATCCTCTTATGCCAGGTGCTGGGTGATCGTGAAAACACATCTTGCAATGGGCACTAGAGGTGGTGGTTGTTGGATTTTTGGGTTATTTTTCAGCATGTGCCCCCAGCACCTAGCACAAGAGGGTTACCAGGCACTTTTTCACAAGAACTTCATATAATCGTATTGTTTTCCAGTGCCGTGACGAGCCCCAATTGCCATCCTAATCGCAGGTCAAGGAAGCTCTACATCTCGGAGAAACGACATTCCAATGGTTGGTCTGCAGTCTGAATAACAACTTCCCCGATGACGTACCGAAGACCCCGATACCACGAATTAACATTGAGGTCATACATAACGCTCTCTAAGGTAAGTGGTTAGTGTGCTAAAATCTCTCCTTTTTAGCTACTTTAATTTGCATGCATAATGAGATTTAAATCATAGTTCACTTTTGTGGTGGCAACCTGAAGATAAGACTGGAAATTTGATTTTCTTTTTACCAAACTTCCTGGGGTTTAATCGAAGATGAGCTTTAAGCAATTAAATATTTTGTTACTACAAGAGATGATCACAGATGGGTGAGGCCAGAAACCACTCAACTCGAGCCTCACTCGACCCGTCTACGGTCAATCTGCCTTGTTTTTTTCTTTTTTCTAGCCCAATTTACCCCCCCCACAATCCTGATGCAACCCAGTTTTGACAGGAAAGGACCAACCCAAAACCCCCTTCTGAATCCTCCCTCCTTTTCAGGTTAGTCAAACCAGCTCAAACCCAGGGCTGTAGGCTGGCCTACAGGCCAACCCTGTAGGCCCCAGCCTACAGGTAACATCTGTATAACTCTCTAGTTATTTAATCATAGGGTTTAACCACAGGTCAAATTTGTTTTTTTTTTTTAAATCCATCTTTCTTTTGTTATTTTCTTCACTTTGCCTTTTTACAATTTTGTTTTTCAACCGTGATGACCATCTACATTCTCCGGTCACCTCAACCATCGCCGACAGCCGGTGTCACTGCCGTCTCTGTCTCCACTGCCAGGTAAAATACCACATGAGTTGAGCTATATTACCGAGGTACTTCATAAGGATGGTGTATGTGTTGGATCCTCCAATTTAAGTGTATACAAATTTTACCTGTGGTTAAACCCTATGATTCAATAACTAGAGTTATACAAGTGTCATTTTTAGGCTGTGGCCTACAGGCAACTAGAGTTATACAGGTGTCATTTTTAGGCAGTGGCCTACAGGGCTGGCCTGTAGGCCAACCTACAGACGATTCGAGTTGGTTCAGGTAAGGCCTTGGGTCAACGTTTTCCCCATTTATTGATTTGCTGAAGAACCGATAATTTTTAGTGAACACAGCCACAAAATGCCTGCACAAAGCTGACACAGGAACAAGAAGCTTGCCCTGTACCGACAGTGATGGGAGTGCATTCAAGAGGAAACACGCCTCTGGAACATTTGACAGTTCAAATAAAGATGATGTAGGATGTAGCACATCCTGGATCATGTACACTTTGAGTCAGACCTGTAGTTTCACTCGGACCATTTCCCTTAATTCGCCCTAGATTAAAGAGCAATTAGGAAAAAAAATATGGGTAAAACTAAAAGTCAGTTGCAAACCAAACTCTCGTTAACATATAAATGTGCACCACATTTCAAAGAACATCACTACACCATCAAGCCAAGTTCGAGAAGCACTAAGCTCCTCACCACTTGCCCAACTTATTTTTCCCTTATAAAAACCTGACAGTAAATCGCCATATCTCAAAACTCATGAGAGCAGGGATATTTTTACCTCAAGAGCACTCATTCAAATACACTTCGTTGGCATATTTCCAGTTAATAACCTTCCATACGTTCTTCAGATAGTCAGGTCTCACATTTTTGTACTGCACCATGAAAGCCAAAGATCAGAAGTTACAAGGAAACGAGCAAAGATGGGAAACACCTGCTGGCTAAAATACGTAAAGGTCAAAAAAATGAATGGAAGCAATTTTGAAAACATATCATCCATGAAAGTATTAAGTGCACATCTGGATAAGTGCGCACTTATACTTTGTTGGTAAAGTCTATGGGTGTTGTATCACAGACTTGGGTTCAAAACCCGTTTTCACCTATTATTATTACCTATCAAAAATAAATAAATAAATAAGTGCACATCCGGATAAGTGCATTTCCCAATTGTGAATCAGTCTTATCTTAAGCAACTTAAAAAATCTTGCAGATTGATAATTAATCCTGATAGAATGACTGGCACACCATCCATCCTGAGCAATAAAAATACGGATAATTAGGACCTTGGCTCAAATGGTTAATCATCCAACAAGATCTCTTAGAAACCATCAAATTCTTGGTCCCAAAGCCACTGCATGTGCATTTTATCTCACATCAGTAGGGAGGGCAAACCCCAAAATTCCTAGACCTTTAACCATTTTGTCAAGGCTGCTTTGGCATCAGAAGAACCCGTGTTGTCGGAACAGCATAACATTTTTACTGTCCAAATTAAGACCTACAGAAAGGAGACGGAAATATGCTTCACTTTCCTAATATATATATAAAATTCTACATAAAAAATCCCTAATTTGACTTACAAAAAAGTACAACAACAACAAACCGACTTATCCCCCGACTATTTGGGGTCGGCTACACGAATCTTGTTCCATTCCACTCTATTTAGGGCCATATCTACCGTTAAATTACAAGTTTCCATGTCTCTCCTTACTACTTCAACCCAAGTCAATTTTGGCCTTCCTCTAGTCCTAACACCTTCAACTTGCATCATATCACTCCTTACTGGTGCAGTCATTGGTCTTCATTATATATGACCAAACCATCTCAGTCAACTTTCCCTCATTTTATCTCCTATTAGTGCTACACCTAAGCTCCCATGAATGGAATCATTACTAATTCAATCCTTTCTAGTCTTGTCATTCATCTTTCTCAACATCCTCATTTCAGCCACTCATTTTATGTTATGTGTTGTTTGTTAGCTGCCCAACATTCTGTTCCGTAAAGCATGGCTGGTCTTATAGCGGTCTAATAAAATTTTCCCTACAATTTTAGTGGTATTCATTTATCATACAACACTCCGGAAGCACCTCTCCACTTTAACCATCTCTCTTTAATTCTATGTGCAACATAATATCTCCCAGTTTGTGCATGATTAAACCAAGATAACGAAAATAATCACTCCAATGTATCTTTTGGTTATCAATTCTAACTACTCCCTCATTTCTACTCCTGGTTTTAAAATTCGGCCGACTCCATGTCGGATCAGCCGATCCAACTTAGAATCAGCTAGGACCAATCCAATTTTAAGGGTTAAATCGGGGTTTGTTTTGACTCGGCCGATCCGAGTGTGGATTGGCTTAGATCAGCCAATCCAACTCGGGAATCGGTTTGAAATTTATAAATCTTTTTTATTTTTTTCAAAATTTGAACTTGAAATGATTTGAAAGTTTTTTTTTTGGGCACCGGATTGGCTGATTCAACTCGGAATCGGTCCGGATCGGCCGATCCGACTCGGGAATCGGTCAGGACCGATTTCGACTCTGATTCCGGGTTTTTAAACCATGTTTCTAGTCCTTCTTTTGCTAAACTTGCATTCCATATAT
>JAOXJP010183661.1:0-12407 GCA_025762735.1 Platanus orientalis
GATCTCGTCACTGCGGGGTCTAGGGAGGATCAGATGTACGCAGCCTTACCCCTGCAAGTAGAGAGGCTCTTTCCGTGATCAAACCCATGACGCCCAGGTCACAATGGAGCAACCTTACCAATGCGCCAAAGCCGGCCCTCTGTGTTTTTAAAAGAAAATTTAAAAAAATATATCGATATGGGTGTACAACTGACCCCAAATAGTTGGGATAAGGCTGTTTGTTGTTGTTGTTGTTGTTGTTGGTATGGGTTTACAGCTGACTATGGTGGATTTAGGATTCAAGAAAAGGGTAAAATTCAAGAAAGATGGAAATTGAAGATAAAAATTAGGGAAAGTTATATAGAAGGGTTTGTGGGGATATAGGAATGTTAGATTTAAGAGGAATTGAGTTTTTATGGGTTGATTATAAAGTAATTAGAAAAATATATGCCGCTGGAAATTTTCCAGATTTCAAGGTCTTAATAAAAAGAAGAGAAAAAAATAAGAGAAAAGATGAGAAAATTGTTGGGTGATATGGAATAGCAACGAAAGATGTAAAAGAAGGGAGAAGATGGAAATTAAAGAGAGAAGAATTAAATTTTGTGTAGAAGAACTTAAAGAAGAAGAGAAAATATGATAGAATAAGGAGAAAAGAAAAGAACAAGAATTAGTAAAAGAATCCACCAATCATGAGATATGGAGAAGAGACCTAGCCACACGGCTCCAAGACAATCTTCAAATTCTTTTTTCTACAAAAATGTCATACAAAGATGCATAAGAGACTTTTATAAGCCTTAAACAAAAACTAGACCAAAGTACCCTTATAACATGGGTCGTACAGCCAGCAGTCTATAATCTCTCTAAAACTTAAATAAAAACATTCAAAAAACTCGTAAAACTCTACTAATTTATTCCTAACTCCCTACTCATGGCTCATATGCCTTATTATATCAAAATCACTCAAATAAAACCCCAAAAACATAATTAAAACAGAAAACCTAAAGATCAAGAGTGTGGACAGCAACTAGGCTTCTTCAGTGCTCCCTTAAGGTTCGTCTTGGGCATCCATAAAAATTGATCTCTCAAGCTACTGAAGAGCTACCGCATCAATTATGTTACTATTTCTAATTTTCATTGTGAAACTTGCGAGTTGGAAAAACATTGTCGTTCTTCATTTTCTTTGAATACTAAGCATCCATAAACATCATATTGGCCACAACTTTGAAACCCCTCGAGGATTTGGAACATAGCAGCCAAAACCCTCCTGGCAAAGACGATCCAACGTCCAATTCCCTTCAGCTGAAAACGAAGAAGACGACGCCCTATAGCCCTGGTTCATCGAGCCTATATCCAATTGATTTGTTCTAATTTAAGTGACCCAACCCCCTAGTTCGACCTCCCTTTCTTTCCTCACCCATTTTTTGTTCAGCCCATAAGTTTAGGGTTTAGGTGTGGGTCCCCCGAGGCCCATTCCCAACATTAGATAAAGGGCCCAGCCCACAGTTAATATATTGTTTGAATTTGAAATTTGAATCGGCCAGCCCACTTAGCCCATGATGATTCTCCATTGTCCAATCACCTCTACGCTCCACCGTTGGATCAAGAGGCTGCCATACATCATCTTCAACTTCTGTCACGTGAACCTCCATTGCCACAGAGTTAGTGTCTCTAGTTAAACTCCAAAACTCTCGTTCAGCCTTAACCACCATCCTCCACATCACCTCATTGATACAAATCGAGCATGATCTCGGGATTTGTAAAGAATCCCCTCCCCTCACCCTCATCCGAATCGTAGAAAGGTTCGCCAAACTTCACATTTCGGGATCCACTTCCAGTAGCCCCCCACACTTCCACCCAATCTCCTCAAAGGCATCCTCCGACTAGAGGTGAGTCGACAACCCCCAAATCTTCACCCATCTGCGCCCAGTAAAGGCGGTTAAGGCAATCTTGTGTATATTTTCCGTCCATTTTTTGGAAGAATAGAACACATTCCCCAACCTGTATAGGACCCCTTTGCGTAATTGCCACCATTTCTTCCCTCGATTCAGCGAAGAACATGGCCCTGATCATCTGTCTTCTGATGGGGAATAATTTACAGCTTTTCGGGATGTCAGGCGAAAAACTTGTTGAATGCATATGCCCATGTCATTCCATGCAATGCAATCTCCCCATACATCATAGGTTATCGCCCTGCTCCAGTCGAGACTAACAGCCTGTGCAGAGACTCGAATCTCAAGGGGCTTCCTACTCCCTCAGACAACAGTTTCCCCAAACACGATGCCCCTCAGGGGGGCCTAAGATCTTCTTCACTTGTAACATCTATTGCATCACCAACCCCAAGTTCAGCCATCCGGAAAAGTCCAGGTCTGCTGGAACCATGATGATGTTGTGTCTCTTGTTTGGCTTCCATTCCATGATTCTGATGAACCACCCCAAATCATTGGACCCTTTGGTAAGGAATATGGTCAATTTTTGTGTCCAAATTCACAGAAAGCAACATTGTCCCTGGCCTCAATTGCTTCATTCAAAAACACCACCACCTTCTCACATAGAGATGAATCAAAAAAAAATGGTGTGAGGTCTTCCCTATGCCCTCTCCACAATCGAAAAAGAGCCCTCGCCATGACTATCCTTGCACCAAATTTCGTATGACTTCGATTTAATAGATAGGAACCTCTTTATCCTCAAAAATTATACACCAAAATTTTTTAAAACTGCCCGTGTAGAATCTTTTGGATATTTCACAATATTTTTCAAATCCAAAAAGGATCCAAAGACCAAACTCCTACCAAGGGTATAGTTGGACATCAAGTCTTCAATTCGTTGGGTCTGAGTATCCGCATCCTTGTATTGCTTGTATTCTTTTTTTTCTTAATAAAATTTTGTTATCCATCAGATCTCACCAAACTGTGACCTCGCCAAGCTCTGACAGTCTTACGAACATGCTGACATCAGCCTTGGTTTCTAACGCACTTCGTTACTTATGAATCGGCAATCGAACCTGGCTCTAATACCAAGATGAAATATTAGAATATAAACATGTATATAAGAGACAAAGAAAGAAGAAGAAGAAGCACACAGAGAAGGTGAGGAAGAAAAGAGTAGGTAGCAATCGTATGAGTATATTCTCTCCTCATACATATAAATTTATTATCTATGTTCATGTATTGGTGTAGTACTAGTATCACCCTTGATGTATACAAATTTTGACCTTTATACCCTTAAGTCAACATTATTCCGCTACTTCAACACATACCCCCTCTTTCTTCCCTTCTTTTTATCTCCAATTCTCCTCTATCATTCCTAAATTCTTTGTTTGCTACTTTCTCTTTTCCTTTGAAGTTTGATCATACTTGGATGTTCAAAAGCTTAGTTCTTGACTACTTTCAATCTGTCCTAGCTTCCGCAACCTCGTTAATTGAGCCACATCAGCAAGATATACAAGCCTAGACTACCCACATCACTTTGGTATCAAAGTTTGTGACATCCTGCATCACCTAAGATTCACAGTTAAAATCGAAATCCTCTGATATCACCTTCTTACCTTTTCTATTTGCTGATGCTGCTTGGCTCTATTTCTAATTTGAGGATCATCAAAGATCATCATGACGCCAGCCTGAAAGTGCCTGAAGGTGGCAATGTCTAACAGAATCAACAAACATCAGAGATCTATCCCAAAATGGATGCAGTCCCGAAATCTTACCAAAGCGACTTTGCTCCTTGGTTAGAACCCAATTGGCCGAGGCAAAGTTCCACTCTATGGCCCATGGTATTTGTTAACTCTTGCGGTTGAGAATTTTTTGGCTGAGTTGGGCTTCCCTAGCAAGGTTCGATGAGTCTTTACTGCGACTATAAGGCAACAATTAACATCTCCCACAATCCAATTAAACATGACAAAACTAAACATGTTGAAGTGGATCATCACTTCATTAAAGATAACTTGAAGTCTAGAGAGAATCTAAAGGTCTTTTTTGTGGGACAATATGGAGGGTAAGCAAAAAATCCATTGGGTTAACTGGAAGATAATTTCCAGCCCCCTTGAGTGGGGTGGGCTAGGAGCTAGATCTTTGGCCTTGTTCAATCAAGCTCTTCTGTGAAAGTGGCTTTCAGTTTGGGTGGAAAAGGAGTCTTTGGAGAAAATTTATACAGGCAAAGCTTGGATTAGGAATATGGGGTGGGATTGTAATATCCCAAAGGGCCCATATGGGTCTAGCCTATGGAGGGGAATTGCTAAAGAAATTTTCTTTTTTTTTATCAGTAAAGAAGATATAAATATATATTAATGGAAAGAAAAAAAAGTACAAGAGGTACAAGCCCTTCCCAACATGTGAAACTACGCAATTAGGGCATCCCAATCAAAAATCCAAGAAGAGAAAGTTGTTATGGATGAGCATCCCCCTTGTCTTATGCTAGGGTATTTGGATGGAACATAATGCCCGAGTGTTTGGAGGAAAAGAGCTGGCGCTTCACAAACTGAAGGATCGGATTCTCGGACTTCTCTTTCATTGGTGTCTCACTTACCTTTGTTTTCTAGTTTCAGTTTTGCTGATTGGGTTTTCAATTGGGATGCCCTTGTGTTTTAGTTTGGTGGAAGGGCTTGTACCTCTCGTGTTGTCTCTTTCTTCCTTCTCTTTTAATATATTTTTTGCCTTTATGATCAAAAAACAAAAAAACACGAGCAAACATTGGTAACTTAGACACCCATCTATAAAGGAGCACTAAAGCCTGCTCTTTAAGTTGCTTCAGAGTTGCTCTTCGATCTTGAAACACCCGAGCATTACACTCCATCCAAAAAACACAACAAACCAAATGTGGCATGCATTTCCATAACACCTGCCCTTTAGGTGATAAAGGACCCCTCGTGCCATGAAACCATTGATCTAGGAACTTCGGAATGGAGTTGGGATGAACCCAAGAGAGCCCAAACCTTCAGAGAAAATCTCCCCATATCTCAAAAGCCATTGGGAAATGGAGAAAGCCGCAGGAAATTGCTAAAGGCTATGAGAATTTTTTTGGGAAGAGATGAGTTAAAAGTCAATAAAGGGAATTTGGTGCACTTGGACCGATATTTGGTGTAGGGATTCAAGCTTCTTATCTGGGTCATTTGAATAGGGCCCTTTCTCCTATTTCTTAAAAGGAGATTTTTTTTTTTTATTCTTTTTTGGTAAGTAAATTTCCTTGGAGTTAGACAAGGCAAATTGAATTTTCTAAGAATTATGTCCTAATTTGTTGTAGCCTAGCCATTTGATTCATCTATGTTATTTGATTTGGGTTCCATACAATAGATTGAATATAATTTCTCATAATGATGTCCTATTTAAAGACCATAAACACAACCAAGAAAAATAAATCTGTTCTCTCCACCTGTCCAAACCAAGTGGTTTTCCTTTTTATCAGTACACCAGGGAAACAAAAAATGATAAGTAAATAAAACATAATGAACAAACTATAGTATGAAAAAGAGGAGCAGAAAGCAGACAGAAAATCAAACCTAGAAAATGGGCAAGACCCTGTGCCTCAAAAGGGTCGGAGAAGCTGCCTATTCCTACACACATTGCTGCTGCTGCCTGCAAAAGCATACCAATTAAAAAAGGTGACTTCTCATGCACAAAAACAAATAACATGCCGATGTTAACGTTGGAAGGGCTCACACAAACCTTTAGGCCATGACATTAACAGTGAAAGCAAAACAATTTCAACAAAACAACATAGACATAATTTGGATGGTCTCCATTTTGAAAGCATTTCTGATCTGGATAGGTTGAACTTGGAAAGGCCCTTCCAAGAAGTAGAAATTATAGAAGCTATTAAAGAGATGCAAGGTGATAAATCTACAGGGCCAGATGGGTTTCTGATATCATTTTTCTAAAAAAATTGGAATTCCATAAAAGAAAATTATATGAAAGTAATTGAAGAGTTTTTTTGGAACGAGACTTTAGACAAGAACATGCATAACATCTTTTTAGCCATGATCTCGGAAGAAGGGGAAAAATGCTAGGGAGTTGAAAGATTATCGGCCAATTGGTCTCGTTGGAAATGCTTGAAAGATTATCATCAAAGTCTTATCGAAAAGACAAAAATCGACATTAGACTTTGTTATCTTTCTTCTTTTCTTTTTTGATAAGAGAAAAAACTATCATTAGCGGAATGCTTTTAGTGGACTCTGTTATGGCTCCATCGCAAAGTGTCTTTGCCAATAAATATCAAATCCTTGATATCATGTTGATGGTCAATTAATGTCTTGATTCTGCAATGAAGGAGAAAAGGTGTGGCAGTCTATGTGAAATTGATTTAGAGAAGACTTATGCCCATGTGAGTAGGAAGAATTATACGATGGGGAAAATGGAGCTTAGAGATAAGTAAAGAATGTGAATTAGGTTGTGTATAGGCTCTAGTTACTTTTCTGTCTAGTCAATGGTAGCATAGCAAATGATTTCTTGAGTTCTAGCGGGTTAAGACAGGGTGATCCACATTCTACACTTTTGTTCATTATTCATACTGAGGCTCTTTCAAAGTGAGAAGGGAGGGGCTAATTATCTCGCATCTTCAATTTATGGACGACATCATGATTCTTTGTGACATCGAGGTTCAATAGCTAGGTGTTTTGCAGGGTGTTCTGAGGTGTTTTTAGGTGCTAGTGGACCTTAAGGTTAACCTAGTTAAGAGTGAAATTTTGCAGTGGGGGATGTAGAGAACATTAGGATTTTAGCTGGGGTTCTTGGGTGTAAAATTGGCAATTTCCCCTCGACTCATCTAGGTCTTCCCCTTGCGTCTAGATTCAAAGCAAAAGAAGTGTGGGATCTTATGGTTGAGCGCGTAAAAAAAAAAAAGATTAGAAACTGGGAAAACTGTACTGCCTTCTAAAGGGGGTTGGTTAACTCTAGTCAAAAGCTCCCTTTAAAGCATGCTTTCCCTGTTTACAATTCTGCCCTCTGTGGCTTCCAAATTAGAAAGATGCTCCAGAAATTTCCTGTGGAACAACAAATAGGGAGCTAGCAAATTCCATGTGATAGGGTGGGAGACAATGTGATGGCCTTTGAAAGAGGGGAGGCTTAGGACTTAGGAAATAAAGCTAGCAATAGGTGGCTCGCTTGGGCAAGTGGTTGTGGAATTTTGGGGCTGAAAGAAAGAACCCATGGAGAAGGGTGCTGGTGGTCAAAAATGGCATGGATTCAATTTAGGATCCCAAAGAGTTTCAAAGAGGTCATGATTTGAGAATCTGGAAATCCATTGTGCAAGTTAAAGATAACTTTAGGAAGCACGTTAGGTTCAAAGTGGGCTCAAGTGAAGAGGTTAAGTTCTAGAAAGATGTATGGTTAGGTGCCAGCTGAAAGTTTCTTCCAAAATTTTCTTGTCCATAACTTAGAATGGTAATGGTACAATTACTTCACCCTTTGATTCAAACACTGGGAGGGACGTGGGATCTCAAGTTCTACAGGAATTTAAACAATTAGAAGGTAGAAGAGCTTGTGAATCTTCTACATCAATTAAGAGTTATCGAGCCCATTCCTAGGGAGAGGGACAGAAGAATTTGGACCAAAAATTAAAAAGGGTGAATTCACAATCGTCTTCTTGTCAATCTTAGGGCAGACCATCTAGCTCCCCGTTTCCCCTCAAGAGTGTTTAGTAGAAACGAATCCCTTTGAAAGTGGCTTTATTTTCATTTGGAGTTCTCCCCATATAAAATTCTCACTATGAACCACTTGAAATCAAGATGGTACAATTTAGCAAACATATATGTTATGTGCTAATCAGAGGAAGAATCGGTGCACTACTTGATTATGCATTGTGCTTTCTCTTTTCTTTTGTGAGGCTCATTTCTTGATTGTATGGGGATGGTGTGAATTTTCCCGCATGCACTTAGAGACCTTCTTTCCCATTGGTTCATAGCAGGTGCGAAGGAGATCCCTAACACGATTTGGGATTATATCCCTAGTGCTCTTTGTTCAACTTTGTGAAAGGAGAGGAACATGCCAATCTTGGAGAACAAAGTAGCTAGCTTTGATGTTCTCAGTGCCACTATCTTTTCAGTTCCATTCACATTGACCGGTGGGGTATTTTGTGGATTAGGGAGATTTCTATTTTCATGTCTTGCTTCGTTTCGGTGCCCTGTTGGTTTGTATTTTTTTTTCTCTTGGCTTTGTTATCTTTGTTTTGTTTCGTTTGAGTTCACAATCCTTATGAACCGGTTCTTGTACGCCCCCATTCCTTTTCTCAATGATTTTGAAATCTTCATCAAAAAATAAAGATCATTCTCACGGTATGAGGCTCAAGAAAAGCGAATCGTTACTTATTTATGAGAAGTAATGAAACAAAATCTAATGATAATAAAACAAATGACAATAAGTAAAGTTGATTGCCCTGAGCATTGGAGATTTTACACAAATAGCGGAGGAAGAAACAATAAGAACCCACCTTCTTAGTCGGCGAGACACCACTTTTTTTCTTTTCATTCACTTCCTCACCATCGTCTTCGTCCTCTTCTTCTTCATCTTCATCCTCCTCCTCGTCTTCATACTCGTCGTCGTCGTCGTCGTCGGACGCGCATTCTTCGTCTTCGCATTCTTCTTCGTCGCCATTTTCTAGGGTTTCAGAAGGTTCAGGAGGTCCATCGGGGAAGATCTCTGGGTCATGAACGAGAAGAGTACAGAGGCCATTTGAGAGATGAAGAACTCTGTACAAACGCCTGTCTGTTGGAGCCTTTATCACGACATCGTCCGTGGCAGAATGAGAAGAGCGCCTGGCCACCATTCTCTTCCTTTTTTTTCTTTTTTCTGTAACAGACAGAGATAGTGGGAAGCGGGAAATGTATACAGGTCGAAGCTTTGTTCCTCGCAAGGCTCTTCTCCTCGACTCTATAAATATCCCAGTTTTCTGCTGGCGACTGATTGCCACCCAGGGCTTCCGTACCAAGAATCTTGTTTCAGGGTTTATAGATGGTAATATTTGCACATAAGCAAACGTAAGCGCAAAAGGGTCAAGGGAGTTTCAGCTCAAGCACTTAACCGTACTGCATTAAAAAAAATAAAAAAACACACAAAAGACAAAATAAAAGAAAACAAAAAATTAAAAAAAAAAACCTAGTGTCCTGAACTTACGCGGCTTGAGCTGATCAAATACCGAAAGTTTACATAAAGACACCAGGAACCCGGGATGAGAAAACAAATCCTTTTCTCAGGATGGTGTTTGGACACCAGGGGACAATACGTCCCCACGTGAAAGAAAATGGGTGAGAATTAGAAATCTGGTCTAACCCCACCTATTTTCCTCCACACGGTGCCCCATAGTGTCCAAGACACCATCCTCGATAGGACATTTGCTCGGCCCAAAAAGTCACTTGCTTTTAACAACACACATTATAGAGGCACGATATCCTCTACAACGCCCTCTTGTACAACACCTCATGTGGCAAGACTAAGGCTGCAAAATTAGTCGAGCCGGCCTGAAGCCCGACTTGTCCGGCCCAATGTTTGGTCGGACTATATAGACTAAAGTTGGGCTCAGGCCAAGTTTTGGCAGATATGACAAGGCTTGACTTATTTTCAAGTCGAGTTTGGACAAAGGTTAAAAAAGCCCAAACCCAGCCTAAACCCGACCTTAACCTATAGAATTCAAAATCCTGAAACTTGGACCGCTTCAGATCTTTATAGTTTTCTCATTACCCATCAATCCAACTATTGAAATCTTTTCACTCCACATCCATTGCCCAAAGTTTTAAATTGTCTATCTTAGCATCAAAAAATTAAAAAATGAAAAAGTAGAAATGAGATGATGCTTTGGTCAGCCATCAAACATTCAACATTGAATATTTTATGCATGTTAAAAAGTAAGTCATTCATTTCTTCTTATTTTAATAGTTTTCTATCAACAAATGAAGACCACCCCAGCTAATTGCATGGGCTGTTTGGAATTCTAATAAAAAATGGGATAACATACATGGACCGTTTGGAATGCTAATAAAAAATGGGCTAATTACATGGGATGTTTGGAATGCTAATAAAAAATGGAATGTCAACAAGGTGAAGCCCGAGTTTGGGCAATGGTCATTAGGCTCGAGTCAGGTTTGGGCAGAGTTTTGGCAACCTTAATAAATTTCGGGCTAGGGCTAGGATGACTTAGGCCTAACCGGGCCTTGCCCAATTTGCAGCCCTAGGCAAGACATAAGGGGGGGCCCATTCACTTTTGGGATGTCCCATCACCCCCCAAAAGTGAATGGGTCCCACCCCCTTGTGTCTTGCCTCATGGGGCGTCGCAGAGAATATCAACCTCATTACAAATCTCACTCGGTTGCCTCCAAGGGTTTAAGTTGGGGTTCGAATCATCTTTAGTCTAATAGATTACGCTAGTATTTACACTATGGTTGTTAATGTGCTGATCTAGCTTGGATAGGCTCATCATGGGCTGAGCCTAAACCTTGTTTTAAAGCCATAGAGACAAGCTTGCACCTTGATTTAAGTTTGTTTCCTAAGTAAGCCTAAGCCAAGCTTCACAAAGCTCAGCTTGCTAAAAACTCGGATTTAGTTAATAATTTCATTATCTAAAAAGGAGCAAATCTCCCGTCCAAGATTGGTATGGGACTAAAATGGGTATATGACATCCCTTGGTGTCTGGCAAATCATTTATTTTCGTGTGTGTGTGTGTGTGTGTGTGTGTGTGTAAGAGAGAGAGAGAGAGAGTGATTGGGTTTAGGCCATTAGGTTGTTGTTGGGCCTCTTTTTCCTGACAAGCTGAGCCTAAGCTTTGTCTTCATATTACGAGTCTAAGCTGAGCTGAGCAAAGCTTGGCTCAACTCAACACGTTAACACTCCTAACCTACACAATGGATGACAAAAGAGGGTTTTACATGGTTAACTACTAATTGTATATTTACTAAATACCCTCCTTTGAACCATGTATATTAAAAACTCTTTGTAAAGCACCATATAATGCAATTTTTTTTTGCGGGGTAAAGGATAAAACTTTATTGAAAGCCGAAAAAAAAAAGAGTACAACAAAACAAAGGCCCGTTACCAACAAAGTGAGAGGCCAAAAAAGGAACACAACAAAGAAAATGACAACCAAGAAACAAACAAGCCTCATGACGAAACACCCACATTACAACTCCTCCAACCAAAAGGAAACCCATACTGATTCCTCAAAATCTGGCCGAATAGCAACCGAATAAAAAAAAACTACAAATATAAGTAAAGATCTTCTCCGAGCCCTTTGACTTATCCTCAAAAATCATAAAGCTCATTTCCTTCCAGAGACCCCAACAAACCGCCCTTGGAAGATAAGATCAAATAGTAATCAGAATACCTTCTGACTCATGAATCCACCAACCAAAGATAATATCACAAAAACGAGGAGGGAAATACCAAGAAATACGAAGATGGGAGATAAAGAAACTCCAAACCGCATAAGTCATGTCACAATGAAGAAAAAGATAATTAACCGATGACTCCTCTTTCAGGCACAAAATATATCTATTAGCCAAATTTCACCATCTACACTACAAGTGATCAAGGATAAGAACTTTATCCAAAAAGACATTCCACATAAATTAAAAAAAAAAAAAACAATTTTTGACGGGAGACCCTAGGATCCAAATGCCATTTTGAGGGAAATACTTGACCCTAACCTCCCTAGCTCCAAATAGAAAGACTTTGGGGGTAAACTTACCCTCTTTTTAGATAGTCCACACCCACCCACCCACCCACCCCATAGTAGGATTAGGCTCAGTGCCTTCAAGCAACTAAAGCAGCCTCCCCAATGTTGAAACCCAAAAAGTGTGTGCGAATGTGAAATGGGTTTCTCACACACCACACTAATCTCAACGACTGGAAATTTGTATTCTCATTCACCATAAACAAAAGGATTTCAGTGATGTACTTTCACCCAAAAAGTGTGTGCGAATGAACTATTCACACTCGCGCACTGCGAAAACCAAAAACTGAAAGTTGGTTTTATCTCTTTGCAGAAAGGTTGTTTTGGATAACTACGACTCTTGTGAGTCCCTTAACAGCCCATAAGACGAAAAAGAGTGGATTCTAGCATAAAAGGATCTCCTCAATCTTTGGGATAAGATTTCAAGGAATCTCATCTCAACAGAAATGATGAAAGAGATAGAGTTCTCCTCAAATGAGGACTCTTCTCTAAACTTGTTTTTGTGGCCTATAAATACATGTATGCATACACACAGAGAAGAAGAACAAGAAGGATAGGCATACAAGAAGAACAAGGACATCAACGAGAGAGATACAACAGATAGAAGAATGAACGAGAGAGAGTTGAAGGAGCTTATCACAAGGCAAGCCCATTTGTCTCTTAAAGTTCTATGAGCTACCTCTCTTCAAAAAGAGGAGGAAACATGTCCATTACACCTCTGCAACCTCCCAAGGAAGATATCATAAGGAGCTTGAAGATGAATCAAGTTTCAAATAGGTAAA
>JAOXJP010183672.1:0-26438 GCA_025762735.1 Platanus orientalis
CTTACCTCTGGTATTGGGTCCTTTGTGTGGGTCCTAAGGGTGAGAAAAATTTTAGACAGGGGTGGGTCCATCCTAAGGTTTATGGCCTAAACCCTAGGTTTACCACAACAATCATTTTATTTCACAAAAATAGTTTTTTTATTCACAGGCCTAGCGACTAAAATCCATCTCAACGCCTTAATTTCCTCTCAACACGTGAAATAAAATTCAAGCATTAGGGAGAGAAATCAGGGCCCACATAGGTGCATGAGCACAGGGGTGGACTCCAAATGGTCATTTGGGCATGTGTGCAAGCTAGGGAAGAATCAGTGTTCATTGGGGTGGGTCCTAGATCCCAACGCCTGATTATTCTCCTAACGCCTATTTGTTTAACACCTAAATTATATTTAGATAAAATTCAGGCCTTAGTTGCAAGGAGGAAATTCAACAGCCAAATTTCTTGGGTTTTGGGCCCTTTAGGGGCATTGAAAAGTTCTAAAATTTCTACCAAGTATCAACATATATTAGGGGAACAACATATCCAAAAAAATAGCTCATGATTATGTTTATAAAATTTTATAAAAAATAAACAACATATTTAGAAAATTAGGTCACAAAAGAGCATATTTCTGGGGTTTGTTTAGGGGACCATCTCGGGGCCCAAACTTGTATGAAAAATTCTCAAATTTTTACCGTAGGTTGGTCTCCCTCTCAAGAACCTACCATTAAAATTTAAGCTCATTCTAAGCAAAATAAAAATTACAAAAAAATGATGAGCAAGTAGAAGTAAAAAATAGAGAGCAATGGAAATAGTCTTATCTCCATTGTGTAACCCGACTTGGAGCAGTCTCATGGCATAAATTTGAGCAGCATAACAACATACAAATGGAGCTAAATTAACTAAGAAAACTGAACTAGGCACGGTTAGAGTCTTACCTCAAGTTGGCCAAGGGTTGGGGTTAGGCTTGAGCACTATTTCTTCTTCCTCTCTCTTTTATTTTTTTTTTCTTCAAAAAACCAGCCCTAATGTGCATGAATTTGAGGTTATTTATAGTCCAAAATAGGTTAGCTAAGGGTTGGGATTAATTCATGGGTTTAAGTGATCAAGGGTTAGGGTTAGTTTGGTTTTGTTCACAAAGATTGGTGACATGGACCAATGATAGACAAACTTAGAACCATGTCAACAACCTAAACTATCTTGATTGGTTTATGGGAATCAAAGGGGAGGATGTAATTGTGCTTGTTTCAGCAAGGGTGTGGATTAGTTTGGTTTAGTTCACAAAGATTGGTGACATGGACCAATGGTAGATAAGCTTAGGGCCATGTCAACAACCGAAGCTATCTTGATTGGTTGATGAGAATCAAATGGGGGATTGATTTGTGCTTGTTTCAATAAGGGCATGAATTTATTTGGTTTAGTTCATAAGGATTGGTGACATGGACCAATGGTAGACAAGCTTAGGGCCATGTCAACAACATAAGCTATTTTGATTGGTTGGTGAGAATCAAATAGGGGATTGATTATGTTAAATGGTGGGATGGATTAAGAACTTCATGGATATTTAAAATCCATGTAGTTGATCTAAAGGGGGAGTACATGGGGATCCTAATTTAAGGGTGGGAAAGCTTAAAGCATTTAAGTGTGAATGCATTAATGGACATTAATGAGCTAAAATCAAAAGATGAGCTCATTAATGCCTTAATGCATTAATTGTATGAAAAATCAACCATCTTCCTGACTACCCTGCCTTTTGAGTTCCCATGCTCGAAAACTTGCAAACTTAGTGTCTATTTTCGAAGTCCCAGATATTCTGGTTGCAATGGATCAGTCGGAACCAAATTACGATAAAGGTAGGGGTGAAATCAAGGGTTTACTGGTCGCAAATGCTCTTAATAAATACTGGAGGGACAAGATGGTCAATTTGGTTTCTAGGATTTTCAGATAAAAGGTGACCTTCATCTTTTGTGAGCCATAAGCTCTGACTACTCTAGATTAGGACTCCCGGGTAAGAAACTAAGTTCAAAACCCCTTTTTGGCAACTGGAGAGACCCTGAATGAAATGTTCATTGTGGGAGCCTTAGTTTGTTGCGACAAGCATTGTTTGGGGCTTATCGAAGCTTAGAGATTCTGGAGTCTATAGGAACTTACAGCTTTTCCAATGGATTCCCAGACAGTTATCGAGGATTTTTTGAAGTAAGGTCACTTGATGATATATCGTTCCTGTAGCTTATTGGAGAATGACAGTATTAGGCTAGCAGGCATCCTTCATTGTCCTGGATCGTGAAACAGTCTTTCGAGGATAGGGAAAAAACTAAGCAAATGGGCTTGACTTAGATGAATTTTGAGTTCGAGGGAGTCTTCGAGGGCTTACCGAGTGCCAAATATAGATAAGTTAAGCCTCATCCTGGCCTGGATAAAATGTAGTGAATAGACTTATAGAAGTTACCGAAACAGTTGATGAAGATGGGCTTTCAAAAGTCTCAGAATTACCGAGGGGTGACCGCTGGTAGACTGAATTTCAAAGTTCTGATGCATTCCTAGGGTTCAAGTGAGTACACGTCATTTAGCCCAAGTGTGTAGCTCATTTTGAAGTAATTGAAAGAAACTAAGTGGATTGACTCTTCTAATGCTCTTTTCCATTAGGGGTTTTGTGAAGGCCTCACGAATCTGGAGAAAGGGGCACTGACTTATCGAGATTTGGAGGTCCAAATAACATTCTAGCCCCATATAGGTGAAAATGCAGCCAAAATTGACTTCTTATCCTTTAGGGAAGATTTGAGATTTCACATGGGTTCGAGATTTTGGATGTCTTTGGTTAGTGAAATAGCTGATTAAAGATAAGGCCAAGACTGAAAGATGGCTACTGACTTTTCTGAATTCTAACACCAGATGAATCTTTGAGAGCTTTTTGAGTATTATTTTTTGACCCGGGGTTTTCTAAAATTGAGAAAATGGCTATTGCTACTTTCTAAAAAAAATTCCTAAGATAAGTTCCTCGAAGGCGGTGGAGATTGGAGTGTGCAGGACCTGACATTACACAAATCAGATGATGGGAGAAGCTTTAGGGGTTATTTGAGGGTCTAAGGGTAAATCCTTAAGGTAAAAGGGAAAAATGGTAATTTTTTATTTATGATGCTAAAAGAGGTAAAAATGACAACTCTTTGCCTGTGATGCTTCTCCATGGGAAGACTTATGGAGGCTGAAGAATTTATAGATAATGTGTAAAGATATCAAATTTTGGCTTTTGAAAGCCAAATGATAAAATGGTAATTTTTTCGTCTATGACACTTCATTACAGGAAGGCTTACGGAGGCTGAAAAAATTAAAGACAATGTATTTGATGGTCTTAAATGTGGACCATCATAGTCCTACTGAAGCTTCTTGGGGAATCAGAGGTTAACTAGAAATGGTGTATTTGGGCTGATCCACTGCACGTGGTATGATATGGATGATTTTTTTTCAACTGAAACTTCTAGGAAAGACTTCACAAGAGATGCCTAACCTCCTAGGGTTACATTTGCTCTCCCTAAACCAAGGTGCTTAAAGTCTTAATACCTAAATGCTGCTTTGTTGCTCTTCATTCCATTAGATGATTAGAGTCAAAATTTTAGTGCTAACAGGCATAATATCTTATACCTTCATAAGGCTTTTGGTATTAGGATTTTACATACACAAAGGGATTTTGGTATGACCAAACAAAGTTCTCTCTCTCCCATATGTTCAACTCATCTTCTCCATCACTTCAAGTTCATGCTGCTCAACTCCAAGGAAGATGGCAAGTCCATTAAACCTCAGCATATTCCATTGGAGAAGATACAAACCCAAGGATTTGAAACTATGGCTAGGTAAGTTTGAGAAGAATCATAGAAGAGAAAAAAGAGTATTTTCATGTATATTTTACATTGAACATCAATAAAAGTATCCAAGTTCCATAATCCTGGCATTCTTGTTTTTATACAAGTCATGCGTAACATCTAGAAAATTAGATATTGGCCATGCTAAGCGGTTGTAATTAACAAGCTCTCTCAGAAGAGTTTGAAGTGATAGTTCCCACATAAAATAATAAACTAGCCCTTACATGGTTGGGAAATTTGAACACTTTGAGTTTCAAAGTTCATTTGAGAATGACAAAATTTAGTGTCATACTAACATCATTCTTTTTGAACGCTATACAAGCTACATAACCACTCTGAACTCAATGCTACATTAGCAATTGAACTTTGACTCCATCTTCTATTAAATTATTTCATGATGTAATATTAGTATGAACTTAATTTCAATGTCATTGCAATTAATCTAGTTAAACCCTCATCATTAGGATTTTTTATTTACAAACTTATCTAGCTAAATTAGTAAGGATTCAATTCTAATTTTTGGTTCTTTGCTTAAGGATCCATACACCCCTATGTTAATTATTTCTTATTGATGTAATGCTAATTCCATAACAAAAATACTATCAAGTGTCCTTCCTATGTCCTTAACTTTGATAACATCCTTTCTAATCCTCAACCTTGATTATGTTCCTTCTATAGCTTCACTTACTTTCTCAATTTTGACCAAGTCCCTCATGATTTCCTCCTCTACTTTGATCGCCCCCCTTGTCAATTTGTGTCCTCTCTTAACTTTGATCAAGTCCCTCCTAATATCTACCCACTTCAAACATTGATTAGCGTCATCTTGCAACTCCTTGCTCTCTTTCAATTGAGATACTATTCCCTCCTATCTATATCTCCAGCTAGATTATGTCCTCTCTCAAAGTAACTAGCATACCAAAAGAGCAGTGAAGATCACCATTTTCTATTAAAAAATAAGTTTCTCTTGGGTTTTCCCTTAAATTCGAATTCATTGACACTTACATTCCATTACAATGTCATACTTATATTCCCAAAGTAATTTATCTAAAATAGTACAATTAAAAATTATGAAAGAATATTCCACATGTTACTAACCTTAATTTACTTAGACATGACCTAAAACAAACTTGGACTCAAAAACTTCAATAAACACTATATAAGAAAAAGGTCACTAAAAATAAAAAAGTTTTTAAAAAAATTGCATTTCAACTCCTACAATGGCCCTTTTTTACTCAATCCAATGGCCCAATGGTTATTGTCAATTCTCTTTAATGTAATGTTCATTGAGGTGATTGAAACAAGTACTTGTGAGCCTCGAGATGATATCAAGATAAAAAGTTATGATTGTTTGAAGTTACACAATTTAATAGCTCTTCTTATCTAACTTCTTATTATCTTGGCATTTGGAAACTGCTATACAATCCGTTCTCCATCAATAATGCTTTCTCGAACTCAAACATCTTATAATACCTTTTTAAACTCTCTTTAAAAGGAAAAAATAACATGATATTGATGCCTTAAAAGAATTGTATCAATGAATTTGAGATATTATAGATGAAAATAGATTATTTATTGGTATTAAAGGAGTGGCAATTAACGAAAAGAGGATGGTCAAGTATTGAACAAAAAGAGGACTCAAGAGGCAAGTGTTGAGACTTGAGAGGATGAATATCACAATTCTATTTGGTGAATAGTGTAACATCAAATTTTGTTGGCTTAAGGCTGAAACCTTGATGATCAAATTACCTAGCTTGTGAAAATTGGTTTATTGTTCTATTATAGGGACTATCATTCCAAATTTCCCTTAGAAAGCTTGTTAATTACAACTGTTCTTTGAGATAGCACACCTTTGATTCACCGTTTAACTAGTTGTAGAAGACAAGCAAAAGCGCATAAAAGAAGAAGAAAAGAGAAGAGAAATAAGTAATGAAACTTTTATTAATATATTTGACCAAAATATGGCATGCATTTGTATACCCCATTACACATATTGCAATAGACCCGTTAACTTACCTTGCCACTGCCACGGTTCCTTGTTCTTGAGCTGTGATCATCCTCCCTGAGACCTCCATAGGTTTAATGAACATATGGGATTCCAAAGAATAAGAATGCATGAATTCGAAGTAGCTTGAGGGAAAGTATGAAATGCTTATTTTCTTGAATGTGAAATTGACTAGAGTGAGAGAGTATTGAAAAGCTTACCCAACGTGTGGAGGGTTGGGTATTTATAAAGTGATTGGTGATAAACTTTGACTCAATCTTGGTTGCTTATTCTTTGCCTAAAACTTAGGATGTTCGTGTTCTTTAATTCATTGTCCACTCAGGAAACCTGCTGATGTGGTTATTTATACACCATTTATCCAACCTCATGGAAGATCAATTGGTTAAGAGGGAGTCCATAACCATGTGAAACTTGATATGTTGCTCTTACTTGATCATGATCTTCTTGTTATTTCATTGGATTTGATAAGACAAAGGAGTCTAATTGTAGAACAAATCATCTTCAGTGTAAGATTGTGTCTCTTGACAATCTGTATGAACTACAAGAACTATGCATTCATTGGGCTCTTCCATTAAGTTCCTAGGTGTTTTACGAGTCTAAAACTGCTTTGGTTATGATTCCTTGATACTTGAATTGCAAAATACACACTTTTTGGGTTTCTACCTTTCGTCAGTTGTTAATGACATGTAAATTGTAAATGGACTATATCAGTCGCGACTGAATTGGTTAGTTGCAAATAAAGGGTATTTAGGTAATTTCACCTTAGTTGCCAATTTTCTACGTCAACAGATAGAAACGACGAGTTGCTGAATAGATACCCATACTGAAATTTCTATTCAAATTTTAGGTTCAAGAGAAAAAACAATTTTTTTTGTTACTTTGATAGCATTATACTTATAAATGCTAGTGAAACTATTGCTTTATCCTTTTCTTTTGGTAGAAAAAAAGGGGCACACAAAGGTAATACACAAGCAGAGGGGTAGCCCACCCTCAAATGTCTTCAAATAATGCTACTTAAGTTCCGATGAGACCTTAAAACCCCTAAGATTCTTCTCTTGATGCCTTTGCTAAGAAATCAGCAAGTTAGTTGGGTTTCTTGTATGTGTTGGTCATTTGATCTTTTTGAATTCATGTCCTAAAATATAGGAAGTCCACATTGAAAGATGCCATCAATGAAAACTCTAGTATTTCTCTATTCAGTTGTCTTCCACTTGCAGTTCTCATGCCATGGACAATCCTTCTTGAGCTACTTATCCTTTTTCCATTTGGTACCGTGCACCCGCTAGTGGAAAACCCTTTAATCCTTATTGGAATCCTTGTATAATCATAGGTTATGTACTCGGTTGCTGCTTGTGACTGTCTGTTAATAGAGCCATTTGAATTTGTTTGAAGGATGAGTGAGCGGTTTCTATGGGATTAATTTGATATTATTTTCTCTCTCCTATGGTGTTTGGAAGCAACAAAATCATGGTTCCAAATTCTCACAAAATTTTTGAGATTTTGTCAAAATTTCCATACTTTGGGGAACGAGGGAAATGAAATTATGTTGAAATTTTCCTACCTTTTGGGGTGAAATAAAATAAAGAAAATAAAAATCCCAACTTAAATTAAAAATTAATAATATATGAGCGAAACTATCAAAATATCAGTGACATTTGGATGTAGTTTATCATAAAATAATTCTATTTTACATTGATATTTCTAAACATATTAGTATAGTCAATTCACTCCATGGAAAGCTTGAGACTATAAAAATCATCTTCTCATTATTAGGAATCTACTTGTCTAATATCATTATATCTCAAACCTTAAAAGATATGTGCGACGGTGACTTATGGGGAAGTGACTCCTAACATGATGCCTTCAACCTTAGTACTATAGATACATGGGACACCAATAGTATGGCCTATTAATAATTGGAAAAGATTAGGTACAAATGAAATTTGTACTGATGCATCAGAATGGTGCTAGGGGCAGACACATCAGCACTGAAAAGTGATTAGTGCCTCCCAAAAAGTGCAAGTTACTTTTCAGAACTGATGTGTCAGCCCCTTGGTGCTGTTTGAATGCATCAGTACAAACTTCATTTGCAAATAATCAAAGCCCATTCATAATAGGATGGGCTAGCTTGAAATTTTGTGGCATTGAGGGAGAGAAAACATGATGCAAGAGCCGTGTTTTGGTTGATCAAATTTATGTATTTTTATTATGAGCTATATATAGAAAAAATCTCATTTTGATTGATATTAATTCATATCTTATTGGTTGTGTGTAACTGCCTATACTAACTATCTATTCCTTTCTCACTTTGATATGCATAGATGCTTTTGTAGTTTTTTGAATCCTTGAGAGTCCATAAAGTTTCACTGAAAATGTTCATTCTTTTTTCAATACTTACTCAATTTCCCAAGATTTTACATTATTGCAGAATATCCCAATGATTTTTTCATAAAACTTTTCATAACTCATGAAATGACTTGTGTTATCAAGCACTAATCACTGTAAATATGAATGGGTTCATTACAAACCATCTTGTTGTTCTAACAAAACCTTAGGAACTCAAATGAAATGATTTCATTACAGGTGGTTGCCAAATGCAGCCTAAGTTTCATCACCAAATATGGGACAAAGTAGGGAAATTTTCATGCCTTTGTATTTAAGCTTTCATTTGTTGGTTATCTGTTTCTACAAAGGAACACCTTATTAGTTGGAGGGAAGATTGTGTCTGCTCCCCTAAAAACCGCTAACCTCTGCTCCCCGTCAAGGGGCGGACACATCAGTGCCTTGACAGGGAGCAGAGGTTAGCAACTTAGCATTAGTTAAGGGGAATGGACACAATCCTCTTTGTAATCTTTGTAACAATCTATTGTGTGTATTTGATTAAAAATCGATGATAATGAATCTCAATTCAACACAACTCAACAAAGCCTTATCCTAAACATTTGGACCGGTTACATGAATCATGTTGTCATTTCGATCTATTTAGGATTATATCTTCTGGTAAATTGAGTACTCATATCTTTTATAGCTACGTTAACGTAGTTCGATATATATATATATCTACTTTAACGTAGTTCGATATATATATATATATATATATAGGCATAATATCATATATACTAATAAACCTGTGACTTGGAAATGATTGTCTGTGTTAACACAGACTTTTATAAGTGTGCCATTGATTGATACATGATGGGTTTTTGATTTTGGTCTCTTTTTTTCTTTTTTATTTTTGATAAAAGACATATTATATTGATTAATGAGAAGAGGGCTGCACTAAGTCAACAACATCAAAGTTTAAGTCTTCCTTAAGCCACAATGGGGGAAGAGAAGACAAAGATTCAAACTTATAAGACAATGCGCCATGCTTGGTGACACGGTCAACCACAACATTCGCACATCGCTTCACATGCATACATCTAAAAACAGTAAATGATTGATTAATAACATGAGAGTCATGAACAATACTACAAATGTTTTAAGGAATATCCTCAAGAGGATTCAAAAGGAAGGAAATGACTTTCCAAGAGTCACCCTCCAGAATCAGGTATTTAAGGCCCAGACCAAGGGCTATAGTAAGAACCATCCTAACCACAAGACATTCGGCCATCAAAGGGGAAGCCGTCAAGCATTGGTCCGATTTAGCATACACAAAAAAACCTCTCTAATCATGAACCACGACCCCAATTCCTCCCATATATGAGGCCACACAAAAAGATTCATCAAAATTAATCTTCATGAAGTCCGACACCGGAGGCTTTCAAGTCAAGTGATCATCATGTGTGTTCGGATTCAAAAAATAACCAAACCTATAAGAGATTTCATCCCAACACTTTTTGAGACGTTTTTAACCCCAAAAACAACACACGTCAACTTATCATTCACCATACACACTAGACATTTTCATCACAAAACATTTTCTTCTTAAATATGTTATAAGAGCATTTTCATCCAGGTATGTAAAATAGCTTTTTCGCTAAAGTAACGAGTGAAAAGGGTTAAATTCACTAAAAACTCTCTACAACTGGTTATGCATTTTGGTTAAAAATATACATAATGCTACAGTCACTAGTTAAAACTAGCGAATGACTATAGCATTAGGTATAATTTTAAAACTATTTTTTTAACGAAGCAAATGGTCTATGATAAAAATACCTCTGTAGTGTATATGGTGAATTATAAACAGACATGTGTTATTTTGGGGGGTAAAAAGGTCTAAAAAAGTGTTCAATTGAAAAAGTAGGTGGTCAATAAAAGACATCAAATTCAAAAACACATCATGCGTCAATCAATGCATGATAATGGAGGTCTATCTCAAAATAGACAATCATTCTCATTTTTTTAATCTTTTTTGTTTGACAATCAATAAAACCTATCAATATCTCTAAAAATTGTTAGTTAACAAATAATATTTAAACAGATTGTTTTTAAAAGTTATCTAAAATAAAGATCAGGATGTATGACCTTATATAAAAAAAATTATCTAAAATAGAAAAAGTACCATTTTTAACAAGCAAAATAGATAAAATATACCAAACCGAATGTGAATGCTCTACGATCTAAGTGGAATTAACTTTTGTGAATGTAAGACTAGGTTGGATTGTGCCAAAGACATGTGGAGTTGGGAAAAGTACAACCTAAACCTTAACCTAATCCAAAATTAAATTGGACTGTGACTTTGGCAACTTTAAAACGTGTAACCCCCTCTCCCATTAAAAAAGGCTTGAAGTAGACGTTTTGATCTGATAGGTTAGAGTAAAATGAAATTTTGACTGGCACCATATCAAGGATCCAATCGGGCTCACATGAGAAGATCCTTTTTAGATGAGGAGACGCTCACCCAAATTTGTCTGTCCTCATGTCCCAATACCATAGGCTGACACGTAATGGTGTTTTTATTTTGGTTTTTAATTGGTAACTCTTTTTAAGCGAAGCAAATGTTCTGTGATAGGACTGGCACCATATCAAGGATCCAATCGAGTTCACATGAGGAGACACCTAAATTTGACTGTCCTTGTGTCCCAACACCACGGGCTGATAAGTAATGGTGCTTTTATTTTGTTTTTAATTAGGTACCTCTTTTTAAGCAAAACAAATGTTCTGCGATAAAAATGCCTCTATAGTGTATATGGTGAATTATAAACAGACATGTGTTGTCTTTGGGGGTAAAATGGTCCAAAAAAGTGTTCAGTTGAAAAAATAGGTGATCAGTAAAAGACATCAAATTCAAAAACACATCATGTGTCAATCAATGGCATGCCTTTAGAGGTCTGTCTCAAAACAAACAATCATTCTCATGTGGGGAGACACACTCCCCCAGGGGACAGACAAATTGAGCATAGGAGACCTTTCTCTCACAATTTAGTACTAATTTGTTCTAATAAATGTTCTTTTACATTTCAATCTTAGAGACCCCCCAGTTCTAAAGTAAATGTAGAGATTCTATACCATCTGTATTTACCAAAATACCTTTTTTCAATTGATCCCATCTGATACATCTCGTCATAGATTGTCACCATCAATTATCATCCTTCTCATATCATCGTTTGACTTCTCTTGTTATCATTTTGACTTGGAACGATCCAAATAAATAGGGTTATTGAGCAAACGCTTTTAGTTGCCCCTAGCGGGTCAAACGTTCACATTAAACGGATGTGGCAAGTCCTGCTTAAACTGGTTACCGAACTTTTTTCATTTCACGCTTTAATAAATATAAATAGTTCTCTCCATGAGATATGTATAGTCTTTACTTTGGATAAAGATACGCAATAACAAATTTTGTCATAGTTTGTTTTTGTGTCATGAACAAAAAAGCATGAGTATTTTTTTTTTTCACATAGAGGTTTTATCTTTTTTATGATTTATTTGTTCATGTTACAAAAATTATAAGGTATAATGAAATAAAGATATTATAGAATAAATATTAGATTTGATTATATAAACTTAGACTTAAATTAGGTAAGATTGGTTTATATCTTTATCTTTATTTTCTAATATCTATGACGATTGTTTATAGGGTGAGACATGGCTGAAAACTTATAATACCCATATAAATTGTAATAGGATTCATAGTTTTGAGAGCCGGATAAGACTGAGTAGTTGGTGCAGGGGAACGGCGTAGGTGATGAATCTTACCACGAACCTGTTGATTTTCGAAGCTGAAAATACCAGGAATAAGGACTTGTTGATTTTTCCTAAAGTAAAACACCAAGAATTAAATAGAGAATAAATCTTAATGAATAAATTTTATTCAATAACTCAAATCAATCAATTCTCTTCATTACATTGAGCTTATTTATAAGCCAAATACCAAAAAAATAGAAAATCCTAACCAAATCTAAGAAATTCGTCCAAAAATTCGTAGGAAAAGATTCTAATCACGTCTATCATCTTGGAGCACCATTTTTTCCTTGAAAACGGTTGAAGATGGAAAAGTTTCGTGAAATAGAAGTTGTAGCCCTTGAAGTCTTCTTTCCAACGCCATAAAGATCTCCTTAATCGGATATCTGTACAAAAAGTTATGCCTTCTGGACTAAACACTGCGCAGAACCTTTCAAATTCCGAATTTGTGCGAATTTCTCCTTTTGAACCAAAATAGAATCCTAATCTTCTAAAAACTCTCTCCTACTAAAAACCAATACTTAACAAATAAAAAGGTTCCTAATAAAACCCAAAAACTTAACAAAATAAATATTTCTAAATAAAATAAAAATCATATTAATAATTTCTTCTTTGCCTTGATTTTTCTTTGAAAAATAACCAATCTGAAATCATGTGTTGCCATGTGTCGCATTGCATCAACTCGGGAGCTCCGTCACCAAAGTGAGCGTCGGGTCTTGGCTAGCAAAAAAGAACAACTCCGGCTCTTGCTCTTTGGGATAGTAACAACAAAGAAATTCCTTGAAGGTGAAGTGATGCACCCCTTCGAAGGCCAGTTCTCATAGCACCATACACCCTATGACTATCCGCCAAGCGTTGGACATTAATTGCTCTGGTGCTAGCCCAAGGCAAAATAACAGATTCTTGAGGAACCGGGAGACTGAAAATCTAAGGCCTGCCATAAGGGCCTGCTTCGTATAGCACAACATTGCTGCCTGGGGCTTCAAAAGCCTAGGCGTCCCCGGGGGCCATAAGTATTACCCCCTCGGGGATAAGGTAAGTCAAGAGATACTGAGCGAGGGTTTTTGCCCCCAATTCAGAGCCGTACTGAGCGGCCTTGAAATCATCCTTGGGAGCGATCTCCCTAGCAACCCCCTGGTCATTAATTGAAGCTGGCTCAGTGGCATGCTTTGAGGGATCTTGCTGGACCTCAAATAGGTCATCGGCCCCATCAACCATACGGTCAACAACGGGGCTACAAACGGACAGGATACGGACCAAATATGAGCATATCCGCTTATGTTTCCTATTTTAACGGATATTATAAAACTATACCATATCCTAACCGTTTAAAAAATTTAGATTTCAGACCGGATTTTGGATATTCGAAAAAGAAAAAAAACAGAAAGGCAATTCCAATATGTTGTCACAATCGTCAATGCATTCTTCCCTACCCTATGTCTATCCTCTCTAAAATCTTTGATGCTGTATACCTAGGGGGGTTGAAATGGATCAAGATGGAACAAATATGAAGTAAATAGTTGGTATATTTTTAAGGGTTTTAGTTATTAGGCTATTTATGATTGTTGGATTAGTTTTAAATTCAACAATTTATTCTCTATATTCTATATATTGTTATATTTTTACGAAACAGATATTAACCGGAATGGAATAATATATATTTGTATCCTAACCGTTTATAATGGATATTTTTATAAATGGACCGGATAAGCTTATTTCGGATACGATGTGGACCAGAACACTGTAATTTTTTGGATAACTTGCAGCCCTAGTCAACAGAATCCTTGGACTCCATCAAGACAAGTAGGCAGACAGGGAAAAACAAAGAAACTAAAACTCAGATGAACACTACTGGAGAAAAAGCGATTAAAAAACGATAACGGGAAGGAAAATAAAGAGAGACTCAGGTGCGAGTATGCTGGAGAAGGAAGAAAACAAATAACAATGAGAGGAAAGCGGGAGAACAAAGGAAGAAGTAAGCAGAAAAATGATATGAAAAGAAGATACCTGAAGAGGAACAAATTTAGGAGGGTGAAGAAGAGTAGAGAATAGCTCCAAAAACGTAGCAGTGAGTGAATGCGAAGACGGTTGCTGGCGAGAACACTGTGGGATCGTTAGAGATCGTCGATAGCAGAGGTTTGTGGATGACGAAAAACAAAGATAAAGGGAAAATTGAACAATGCTAGAAAAGATATTTATGGAATGCCCCAATGATTCTTGACCCTACACGTGTCGTGAATCCAAGGGTTAATGAAATAGACCCGAGAAACTAAACGACGCGTGAATCCTAAAAACTTTTAAATGTTTGAATTCAACCATTAGATGGCATGAGGATTTGAAACGACACGACGCTTGACATAATTCGTAATTAACACTGGCACGTCCTCTCAATTATCCAAACTCATTGAATGCGATACCATCATTAGCACTCATCCCTAGTTGGTGTCACCTCAGTAGTCAGAACAACACGCCATCTATGCCGAAATAGTAAGTAGCGAATATAGACAATTCATATTCCAGGCATTGTGAACTCATACTCGAGAATAGGGGCAATTGATGAGGAAGACCATACCGAGGGCCCTATGAACAAACCCCGATAGCCTACCAGGGCCCTGGCCCTAGGTGACATGATCTCGAGAGTTCCAAAGAAGCCCAGCCCGGGACCTTCTCACCAAGGTCCTTGACGAAGGAGCCAAGAGATTTCCTTGATACTCGGCTCCAAGTATCCCATAAACAATCCCGACCGACAGTCGAAGCACCTGAGGCCTAAAAGGCCACTCGAGCCCCTGACTAGCCTGACACCAAAACCCCTAACCCTAAAATGGAACCATCCCCCAGTATCAGACCTGGGGCATCCTACTGATTACCCCGACCATCACTCGGAATACCCGACTCCAAAAAGACCATCGAGTTAGGATCCCAATTATTGGGAGGTGACAACCCCGACCGACTCAGCCTAAGGATAAGCATGATCCAAAAAATCGTTATCTGGACAGAATATCTTTTGCAAATAAGCCTGCAAATTTTGAGAAAATGACAGAAAAAGCAGGGAAAGATGTGACCCAAGACGTGGCAAAAAATGCCAAGCAAGAACGTGGGTGACTACGTCACGCGAGAATGTAGAAGAAAACAACATGCAAGAACGTGGGGGAAAGCGACATGCGAGATCTGCCTTGATATGCCACTACTTGAGCCTATAAATACGGGTAACACTTTGTCTTTCAGGGAGAAAAAAAAGAGAGAAAAAACCCTAACAGAAGCTCTACTGCCTATATTCCCCTTACTTTCCTGACTTGACCGTCGGAGAGCTAGAAGTCGGCACCCCACCGGCGCTAGCTTCCTGACCCTCTTTCATTTCTTGTGCACAGAGCCTGCCCTATCGAAGACCTGGGACGACTGTGGGACCATCTGATTAGTGTAAAAGGAATGGTAAAACCGATGCGCCATCACAATTAATGAAGTGACTACCTGCAAGCTTAAGTGGACCTTAAACAAAAAATAAAAATAAAAATAACGCTCTCTATTGCAATGGATGCTTAATTAATTCTTGTTTCTATACTTAGTAACCTCTAATAGTTTAATAAATTCTAACAAACTTCTAGAAGTACGATGAGATATGAACTATCAAAATTTTAAAGGTGAAAAATGGTTTCTGACCTTGTTATGAACCTGATCGATGCAACCCAAGCTAGGATTACAAAATCAAGAATGTCTAATTTGGAGAACAAGACGTTAAGGATCTTTACACCTCTCTCTGTCCCCCCCCCCTCCAACAAAAAAAAGAAGATGTTAAGAATAGTAAAAATCTAAGGAGAGAAGATTTAAGGTAAAATATGGAGCAAGGGAAGGAGAAGAAGAAGAAGAAGAAGATCTTTGTATCTTCGGAAGGGATGAACCTCAATTGACATTACTAAGCCTTCCATTATGAAACAATGAAGGGGAGAGAGCAAAAACCACTATTTTAAAAGAAAAATGAGCTCCTAAAAGCACAATTAAGTTCTAAGAAATAACTCATAACCACCCATCATAAATGACATAACCTAACCTCAATAAAGAATTTCAAACCCCCTCCTCCTCCAAAAAAAAAAAAACCTCCATCTTGATTTAATAACCCTAAATCCATAAAAAAATTTGTCATTAAACTTTGATCCAATTTTAAGGCCTATAATAGCCAAATAATGACAGAAGTTAAGAGTAAATTTATCTCATCTCTTTCCGACTAGCCAAAAAGCACCTAAAACAAATATTTTTGAGTAAAAAATTATGATCGTCAGAAGCTGGTACATTGGATCCCCATGCTTAGCAACTTAACAAGCTAGCATCTTCAAAGGATATTCCTTCATTAAAGTACTGCATAATTTGTTACCTTTAAAAGAGTAGTATTGTGTAGTCTTTCATAAATAAAATATGCAATATTAGTTAGAAAGTGATTTAGAATTTTCTATATTTCTATTGACATATGCCTAGGCACAAGTTACATGCATATACCATACTACAACCTAAATTACAAATATCCATACTTTCATATATTTTTTTCTATAACTATAGGATTATGTTGTTTTGCTAAACGTAATTGTGTCTTATAATTCACCACCTTCAATCATAAGAGAAGTGCTTTGCAATTAGCAACTCTAATAATTTACATTCTATTTAAAAATAATTGGAACACAAATATAAATTATTAGAGATCTAGATATTCTTACTTACCAAAAAAATAAGAAAATTTGGTTGTTGGATTATCTAATCAATCTGATTTTTTGCACGCCCAGTCTTAAAGGATATGAACATTTTCCTATTCTTAGATTAGGATCTATCATAAACAGGGACTGCCTAATGTTTCTCCATAAATTATAGATCATATCTAATGTATTCTATTCTAAGAGCTTTAAGAAAACTTGGAAATTTTAGAAATTAGCTATATTAATCTAAATAATTAATACTATTATTTATTCCTAAAGCTTTCTACATACAACTTTCAAAATCAATTCACTTATTTAACTACCCTTCCTGCATGGGACTTTCCAAGAGCCAATTTGGGACTTCTGAAAATAACTCGAGTCCTCTGAAAACATTACAAAAACCTTACAAACTACTCTATATGCAATTTCTCTCATTTAAAGAGTGCATCGATCGAACCTAAACTTGAAAACTCTCAAATCCCAACTAAAAGTAATTAATCAGATCTCTCTCTTTCTCTCTAACAAAATTTTTCTGAAAACCATTTACCAGAGCTTTACACATTATACATAGAGAAGTTGTAATGTGTAACCACCTCTCTATCAAGGAAGAGTTTCCTAACTCTTGATAATCCCTGCGCTTTGCTATAAGTAACCGAAGAGACAATAGGAAAGCCAACTCTCTTGTGCATTTCCTATATATGCTCACATTCTTCTATTTTGTATCATTTCTTTTGTATGCGTAAGATTCCTATGCATTTTCTAAACTGAATCCCTCTAATAAGTATACAAAATCTAGTAGTTTTTTTTTCTTTCCCACAACAAATATTCTGTGATGAAAAATGTCTGCAGTGTATATGTTGAATTATAAGTTGACACGTGTTCTGTTGGGGGTACAAACATCCAAAAATGTGTTCAGTTGAAAAAGTAGGAGTAAAAAAAAAAGACACCAAATTAAAAAGCACATCATGTGTCAATCAGTGAGATGCCTACAGTGTTAACAGAGAGTAGTTCTTCTTTTTTTTTTCTTTCTTTTTAGTATACACCAAATTGTTTGTTGTTGTTGGTTAATTGGATACCACAAAAGTGATCATCTTGGATGGGTGGCAAGGACTGTGTTGTGGATTACCTAAATCCATAAGCATGGGATGCGAAATTGATCGAGGAGAAAAAAAAAAGAAAGAACACCACAACACACTGATTTACGTAAGAAACCCCAAATCGGGCAATAACCATAAAACAACAAAGATATTACTATATATGCTTATACCTCAAAGGAGTTTATTAATCAATCATCATGTAAGAGTATGATTTTGGCATTCGAGAAATTGTGGCTTAATTATCGGTGCCTCTTTGGATCATCAATAACATTAGGCTCCACAAAATAACATGATGAAGATCCTCTATTGATAGAATTTCTGAAACAACTTGAGAGGAGATCTGAAACCTTAGCATCCTGTAGTAAGTTGGATTATGTGCAACAATCTATTGAGGGCTTGCACAAGCAAGAATTGTAGCAAGAGAATTAACTACCATTTATTTTTTTATCATTATAAGGGTTTTTAAAGTGAATTTTATGAGCAAACAAAGTATGTAATGCTATCAAATGGGCTATACACTTGCAAGCAGCTTACTTCAATGAATGAGAGGTTGAGTACATGAGATAGACCCACTCCATCTAACTTTAGAGTGTTTAACTTGAAGACAGACCCACTCCATCTAACTCTAGAATGTTTAATGAGGCTCATAATATGAAATTATTAAGGAATCAGATAATCCTTTTAACAGTTCAAATGCCATATGTATATATTCTATTGCTAAATAGGGAGACAGTCACTACCAAATCGTCTTGCTAGTCATGACTGAATAACTCTTAACATATTAATCTTGAACCACATGTCTATTTGGAATCGACAGGAACAACCAGAATTCAAGTCGCATGCATCACTTGACTCAAATACGTACACCCTTGATATAAATGGTTCACCGTATTGGAGTGTCCGGTAGTGGGGTGGCGCCTCTTCCGTACATCAATGGTGGTGGTGGTGGTGCCCACATAAAATGTTGATATCTGTCCATGGACACGTCAGAATTGCAGAAAAAGATGGTGGTAGAGGGACCTACATACATTATGGAGAAGAAGATAAACCCATAAAGAAGAAACAAATCTATCTGTGAGCCTTGTGTGACCTTTATCAACTTTGCTGAATAAGGCTAAGGTTTGTCACAAAAAGAGTGGTTGCTCCACCTTTAATTAATTATTTATTATTGTTATTTTTATTTTTATGTAATAATGTTCCCTCTGGGTTAGAATCATGTCCATTTTTAATATTTCAAATATAGAAAAGTCACGCAAGTTTGAAATCAGCATGTTGACACGATATCAGACAAGGGTATTTTGATAAATGTACATGGATTCATCCTCTGTATATTTGCAAAAAACACCCTCCTCTATAGTCTATCCTATGTGTAATTAATGAACTACCCATTGTCTGGTCTTATTTTGAGTTCTGATTGGAATTGGTGGGATTTCTCTCCATTTGAAATGGAAATAGTTCCAACTCAGCATCTACTTTTCGTACTGGGCTGATATCCTCTGCGCCACCTACTTTTGAGCTATGGACTGATAACAGTTAAGTATTCTCCCAGCATGTGGGTAGTGGAGCTCCTTGCTCCAGTTTGAAGCTTATCCTCCTGTAATCATTAAAAAAAAAAAAAAAACTTTTGACACTTGTATCATACTTTTACTGTACCTCTTCTTCTACGGAGGCAACAACAACAAACTGCCTTATCCCAATTTTCTTTATACACAAAAACATAGAGGAAAAATCATTAATTCAAGTTTTTTTCCTCTTACCACGTTTTCAAACCTACTTACATTTTTTCTAGACTTTATTCTTTAGAAACTTTGAAGATCCTATATATCAGAGTTCAAATACGATGAGGCACTTATAAGAGTTTTTGGTGGAAGTTTTAACTTTGGAGTTGGATTATATTGGAGGGATATAGTAGATTATTCATGATTTCTAGGATCTAAAAGTAGCCTATATAAAGATACGGGATAGTGATTTGGGCTTCCGCAATTTATCCAGCCACTAATCACTTTTCCAACTTTTTTTTTGCAATAGATAGATCTAAAATGCTGTTTCATCAAAAGAATGAGGATGGCATCTAACAAAACGATCTTTGAATTTCTTGATAGGTTCATTATTTAATATCAATCATACTGTCTCCTTGCACTTATCTTCTTTCCCATTTTGCCTTTTTGTGTGTGTGTGTGTGTGTGTGTGTTGAGTTAAAGAAAGACAACTTACTCCAATCACTAACGGGGAAAAGAAATATAATGCCCTTACTAAACAGCAAGAAGGGTTAACTATTACTTAGCCATTAAAGTGTACGTGGGAGTCATATTTGACTAATATATGGACCGTTCCATTTTCCAAACTATCAACAAAGATAAAAGTCACATCATCAAAGTTACTGTGAAAAGTGTTGAAATATAAAGTATATTAACACTAAGTTTCTAACCTCTCCAACAACCTTAGGGTTTTAGGAGAAACTGTTGCTTGCTTTATTCGGGATGGTATCGGGGCATGTTTTAGTTTGCAAGTTCAAATTACCATACAAACACAATTATTTGCCCTGGCTAGCTCTTTATGTATGTGCACGTTTTATGGACTTACACCTAGCTACCCAATGTTCATTGTCTAGGGAAGTGCTGGAATATGTTAAGTATATTAACTCTAATCTCTCTTACAACCTTAGGGTTTTAGGAGAGGTTTAATTGCTTTATTTAAGAAAAAATCAAATATAAAAAAAGATGCTACCAATTTTGAAGGGTGGAGAGGGAGAGATTGCAAAAGGTTGATTACCTTAACCTTTGTTCTCTACTTTCATGTATTTCCTGTTATGGGAAGAAGGGGTCTTTCGAAATGGCAATAAGTTGACAAACTCTCCATTCATAATCTTGATTGTTGATTATACATACCTGATGGACATAGACTATAGATGTTTCAGACAACATTAATAATAGCTGTGCATCTTCAAAATAATATGTTTATCACCTAATCCCATAGCTTGATTGCTAGATGATCACCTTGGTGACAAACTCTCTAATCAATTGCTTCTTTCTTGATTACTGATAATCATAGCCAAAATGACCTATATAGATGTGGATAATATTGCAAATGTTCAAGAAAAAAAATTCTAAATAGCAAATGATTAAAATCATTTGATTATGAAATTGTTTTAGTTGGGTCTACATAATGATGAGTGTGTGACAAGATATAAGCTAGTGCCCATATTTTGTGCTTATCCACAACAAACTTTCGTTTCATTTTTTTTATAGGACCATTAATTTGTCCAAGTAATTTACGTTCAATGTCTATCAAATATATATCGTTTTACTCACCTTTCTTGTCATAGCCTGAAAGTTGAGAAAGATTGGAGGAATATAATTAAGATAAAGCGATCAAAAATGGTTTTATTGGAGTGAGGACCTTCTCAAATCTCATCCTCTCCTTAGTTTTTTTACTGCTCGCTTTTTAGAGGAAGGACAGCTACTTAAGTGGTGGGAGCCCAAATCAGTTCCCTAAATTTACTCTCGATGCCGGATTCTCAAATCTCACAAATCTTGGGAGAATCTTTCCCAATCCATCAATTTATTCATTCCAATAGAGAAATCAAAGTCAGTTTAGTGGGACCAACGCTGTGTGTATCCAGCGAAATCTTTCAAGAAAACGACTAAGGACAGTGTCGAGACTTCCTCGGTTCTTTGTGCAGATCTCTGACATTAGTGGACTCTTGTCTTCATCGAAGAGAGAGACAAGATGGTCTGTAACGTTCGAACACGTTGCACACATGCACAGCTCTTCGTCAGTGGATCCACTACTCCATGTGGGAAAAGGTTCGGCTACACTTATTTGTTTGTTCCCTCGTGTTCCCAGGTCAGGTGCATAGAGTTAAAATTAGATCTGTCAATGAGCCGAGCTAGCTTGACATGTTAAGGGCTGAGCCTGAGCCTTGTTTTATGTTCATTGAACCGAGTTTAAGCTTTGATTTAAGGTGTTTCCTAAGCTGAGCTTCTTCACTAAAAGCTTGTTTGTTAAAGTTTGATTTGATTACTAATTTTATAATAATATTATGTATTTTGACAATGTTAGTGCTCAAAGAAGACAAATTAATCTGATGAATTATTAAGATTTTGGGCCCTGCTTGTTTGTTTGTATTTCCTCTACAAGTTTGAAGACATCAGTAATTCAAGCTTCTCATGAGCCTGATCTTAGCCTTCGAGTCTGAGCTTTGCTGGGTTAACACCTCTAGATAAAACTGTAAATTACAGTTTTCAAATGAAAAAGTAGGTAGACATGAAAATGGTGTTTATAGGGTTAAAACTTAAAACCATAAAAATGTGTTCAAATGAGCATTTGCCCATTATTTAAAAGAGGCACCAAATTCAAAAAACCATTATCATTATGGGTTAACTTGTGGTGTGGAGACATAGGGGGACAAACAAATTTGGGTGTAGCAGATCCTTTCTCCCACCATGGGTTAGGCACTTTCTATCCTAACCCTGACACGATTTCAAACCGGGTTAGAAATACCCATTCCATAACTCCAAAAATCCGGGTGGATTTACCGGTCTAGTTAAAAAATAAAACCCACTTAAAAGAAGCCACACCGCACACCCTAAGATCCCCACAGCCAAACGACACTTCAGTGATTCCCCATTTACTCGCTGTAAACGTATCTCCAGCCTCATATTCTCTCTCTCTCTCTCTATTTCTATATATAGGCTCTCTTAGCTCTAACCCTCCTCATCTCCATCTCTCTCTCACACACAGAGAATGGCCGAAACGAAAGACAGAAATGCTGGTTTATCCTGCAAGAAACGGAGCGGAGCGGACGATGTCGACCGCGACGATTTCATCGTGGCAAAGAAATCCGGGACGGTGAAGGTCTGGGACGATCCGGCGGCGGCGCTGGCCATCTCACGGCACGAGTTCGGCGAGCACGGCGGCGTCAACATGTCGATCGAGGCCTCCGCCACCTTCACAGTAATGGAGCCGGAAACCATGCGCCGCATGTTCCATGGGGAGCTGGGCCCCGATCAAGACTTCTTCATCTACAGCCGTCACTTCAACCCCACCGTCTTGAATCTCGGCCGTCAGATGGCTGCGATGGAAGGAACCGAGGCCGCTTACTGTACCTCCAGCGGCATGTCCGCCATCTCCTCGGTGCTGTTGCAGCTATGCAGCAGCGGTGAACACGTGGTCGCATCACGTTGCTTGTACGGTGGGACCCACGCCCTGCTGACCCACTTTCTTCCTAGGGCTTGTAATATAACGGCGACGTTTGTGGACGTGAACGATCACGGGATGGTGAAGGACGCGATCGTTGAGGGGAGGACGAAAGTGCTGTACGTGGAGTCGATGTCGAACCCTACGCTGACGGTTGCTAACGTACCGGAACTGTGCAGGATAGCGCACGATAAAGGGGTGATGGTGGTGGTGGATAACACCTTCGCTCCGATGGTGATGTCCCCCGCTCGTCTCGGCGCCGACGTGGTGGTGCACAGCATCTCTAAGTTTATCAGCGGTGGGGCCGATATTATTGCAGGTACGTGATCCGGAAATCTTTCTACCGTACACGTGTAAAGATTTTTTACAGTGACACGTACCTGAAAAAAATACGGGTAAAAAGGAAATGAAAAAGCGAAAAAGATAATTTGTAGGTAAAAGCAACGACAGAGGGAATCCTAACCATTGATGGGTCATTCACTGGATTCAGAACTGAGGCCAAATTCATGTGACTAAAGTCACATCAATTGATGGCCGTGATTCTCACTTTACACGTGCTTGCTTCGCCATGTAGTGGTGGGATCCCTCGTTTTATTTGGATCTCATGTACACGACTTTAATTTTTCAGGGTGGATTTGGTGCACCTTCTTAAAAAGCGATTAAGTCAGAGGGAAGGACACATCAGCGCTGAAAAGTGATTTACATTTTTTGGGATTGTATTTTACTTTTTGGCCAATGTGTACCCTCCTAAATGCACGGTTGACATTGATCATTCTTTAGGGGATGTAGGGGTTTTATTTGGAGCAAATGTAGTGTCCATGATTTTATATTTCTAATGACTCTAATCGTATTCTGGACATAAAAGAATGAAACCTCAATATATTTTTTTGTTGAAATTGGTGCCTCTTTTAAATATGTAGCAAACATTTATTTAAAATACCTTTCTTTTTTTTTAATGGTTTTAAGCTTATACATCCCATTTTTATGGGCTGGGATTTGGTGTGATTGTCCTGAAAAAGTGATTTATACCTTTTGGGGGTGTTTTTCACTTTTCAGTATTGATGTATTGATCCTTTATGCCCCCACACAGGGGGTGATCAAACCTAATATTTTGGGCATTTTTATGAGTACCTAAAACTGCGATAACTATTTTTTCATTAGAAAACTGACCATACAGTTAGCTTTTGTGTTTAAAACATGGCACCACATTTGTTTCCCTACAGCGGTTTGGCAGCCACATAATCATTTCATTTGATTTTCTCAAGGCATTTGAATTGATGGTGTATAATGAACTCATTCAAATTTATAATGATTATCAATCCTAAATCGGTGCAAATTTGAATGAGTTCGTTATAAACTATCCCTTTGTGGCTACAAAAGCCTAAGGAAACTCAAATGAAATGATTACATTAGAGGTAACTATGTCTTAATTTTCTCTGTACAAAATATTAAAACTTACCCTTATCTTTTCTCTATCTGGTTGTGATTTTATTTATTTATTTTTGAGATTTTCCTTTTCTTGAAAAGAACAAGAAATATTTAATTTTCTTTTCATTTGTTGTTCCTACGAACCAATTTAATTCCACACAAAATATATATGAAAATCCTCCCTTTCAAATGCTAAGAGATGCTGACTGTCATTATCATAACAAACAATAGGTAATACATGATCCCTTTAGGCTATGCTTGGTTGCTAGTTAAGTACTGAAAAATAGTACGAATCTTCAAAGAATCTAAAAGGAGTGACTGTTTGATTGAAATAAGAAAATGTTCATCATTGGAATATTGGTTTTTCCATTTAAGGCTTTCCTAATACCTTGTTTTCCCTTCATCAAAATCCAACCAAATGGAATGAATTATACTGCACATTATGAAAGTAAAAAATATTTCGTTATGTTTTCTTACTTTCTTACTGTAATCTAAATCAACCAAACAATTGTTGGAAAACACAATTTCACTCTAGCTCCACTTTACTCATTTTCATACAATTACCTTTACTTCACTTTCTCACATTCTACTGGCAGCCAAGCATAGCCTTAAGAGGTTTAACATTGTTTTGCTTACATATATGTTCTTTTCTTTTCTTTTCTTTCTCAATTAATTAATTTTTTTTTTTCTTCCATCAATTTCTATTCAATTCAAGGCAACAACTAGACGGGCCTAAAGTAAAAGCTTGATTACTCCTCTCTTCTGATTTTGAGGGAAATTTGATGATGCCTACGCTTCATCAGTATTAAAATGAAAGAAGAAATACACCAGTTTTTGGTTTCATGAGAATCAGTTATTACAGTTTCTTGCAATGGCAGGTGCGGTTTGTGGGCCAGCGAGCTTAATTAACTCCATGATGGACCTCCATCAAGGTGCACTGATGCTTCTGGGTCCAACCATGAATGCTAAGGTTGCGTTCGAGCTCTCTGAGAGGATTCCTCACTTGGGTCTGAGAATGAAGGAGCACTGCAACCGAGCATTGGTCTACGCTACCAGGATGAAGAAGCTGGGCCTCAAGGTCATCTACCCAGGGCTCGAAGACCACCCTCAGCACTCTCTTTTGAAGTCGATTGGAAACCAGCAATATGGGTATGGTGGCATTCTCTCTGTGGACATGGAGACTGAGGAGAGGGCTAACCGGTTGATGCACCACTTGCAGAACTACACCCAGTTCGGGTTCATGGCGGTCAGCTTGGGTTACTATGAGACCCTCATGTCGTGCTCTGGAAGTAGTACCAGCAGTGAGATGAACGCCGAGGAGAAGGAGCTGGCAGGGATCTCCCCAGGGTTGGTAAGGATGTCGATTGGCTATAGCGGGACTCTGGAGCAGAAATGGAGCCAGTTCGAGAAGGCGCTTGCAAGAATGCAAGATGGTGGGTTGTTCAACAAGTGCTGAACAGGGGAAATAGGGAAGACTCGGGATCTTAGGCCCTACGGTTGTTTTGATTCTGGGACTCTGTGTGAAATGGATGTTTAGTACATTTAGAGTTAATCGTAGTGCTATGTTTTTGCCACTTGATGGACCTCAGATTCATATCTTCAATGTACGCCCAGTGGTGGAGCTAGGAATTTATCTTGGGGGGCGGGGTGGAACTAAAGCTACGTTAATTAAATATTTCTTTCTTCATACATATATGTATTCTATTATATATAGCAATACAAAAGAAATTATAAAAGCAATTCAAGATGCAATGAAGTAATTTTAGTTCAAAATATATATACTAAAAAGTGTATCAAATTCAACAAATATGTACTAAGATTAGCAAAAAACATTGGATTTCTTTCACCTATTTATAATAAATTAAGTACATCCGTGTAAAAGAAACAAAAAGATTTACACATTTGCTCCTTATGTAAAAGAAGCACCAAATTCATATGTAAAATTTCAAGGAATGGCAGGTGGTATAAAAATATCAAACATACCAAAATAGTTATTTATAAAAAGTACAAAAAAATCTTAAGGGATGAAAGGTAATAGAATAATATCAAAGATACCAAAACCGTTAATTACAAAGT